>JAEUBB010000177.1:49293-70613 GCA_018257885.1 Parmelia sp. 050094 | reverse complement strand
CCTAACCCTAACCCTAACCCTAACCCTAACCCTAACCCTAACCCTAACCCTAACCCTAACCCTAACCCCAACCCCAAAGCTTTTTATATTACTTAGTTAGCTTAAATTTTTAATAAAATTTAATCTCTATAAGTAAAAAATTCTTTATTATTAAATTTTAAAGATTATTTTATCTTTTTTTATATAAACGCTATCTAAATATAATTATATAATTATCTTTATAAATAGTATTAATTAAGTAATTTCTAATCTTCTTATTATTCTATTAGTAATTATAATAAGTATTTTAAAAATATTTAATCTTATTCTTATATATAATCTTTTTAGTATAACTTTTAATAATTTTAATTATTTTTAATACGACCCCGAACTATAATATCTAGTTATATAAGTAGTTAATAATAAGAATATAGTACTTATAGACGCGAGTCTAATTAATTTATATAATATAAGTCTTAGCTTATAAGATCTACTAGATATTTATAGAAATATCTAAAAAGATTATATTATTATAATTATATTAGAGATTTAGAATAATAGCGAAAATTTATATACTAGTTACTAAGATCTAAACGAAATTATTTAAGTTATTAAAGATATTAATAGCGATATCTTAATTATATTATTTATACTTTATATAAATTACTATAACGTTAAATTTTATAATTATAATTAAAATCTTAATTAATTACTATATTAAAGATTAATTATAAAAGATAATTATCTTATTTAAGTTATTATTATAGATAGAGTATATTAGAAAGTAGAAATATATTAACTTTACTAACTTCTAATAAATATAAAAGTCTATAGATAGTTAATCTATATAAATAAATATATTAAGATTAATATATATAGCTTTCTAAAAGTAAGTTATACTATAGTCTTTATAAAAGTAATAAAACTTTTTAATAATAGCGAGTTTAATATTATTATCGCTAATCTTAAATAAGTTACTACTAATAATAATAAGATAAAGACGTTAATAATAGATTATATTTTATTAATTAAGCTTATTATTATTATCGTTATTATCGAGATTTTAGATATATACTATATAATTTTAAATATAGTTTACGAGCTTTAAGATTTTTATCTCTAGCTTAATAATTAGTTAAATTATTAAAGAAATATTTACTTTAATCTAAATCTTATTTTAATAAGTTATTATTAAAGTAGTCGCGATTTACTTAATTTATATAAATACTAGTATAGAGAGAATAAATCTATTAATAAGTAATATAATTAGATATCTTATATTATTAATACTAAAGAAGATCTAGACGAGATATATTATAAAGTTTATAAGCTATAGATATTAATTAATATTATTTATAAATAAGTTTTAATTTACTAATTTATTCTTAATTACTTTATAGTTTTTAAGTATTAGCGCTATTAATTTAAGCTTTTCTTACTTATTATCTTAAAAGAAGCTTAAGAAGTCTACTAAGTTAATTAAGTAATTAATTATAAAAGTTATTATAAATAGAAACTTTATTAACGCGACTAAATTTTTTATAAATTAATAAACTAATATTTAAATACTCTTAATTTTCTAAAACTTATTAAGTAGAAATATATTAAAGATATTAAAGTAGTAATTATATATTTAATTAAATAGCTTCTCTAAATATTCTATCTTATTATATTATAAGTTATTATTCTTCTAATTTAATCTTTCTTTATAGAGCTTTATAAGAAGATTTTAACTTTTAAATTTTTTATACTTATTATTTTAATATATACTGCGACGGCTTTATATTATATAGCTAATTAAAATAATATATTAAAACGCCTTTAATCTAAAGAATAAAAATATAAGATAATTTAAAAAATTAATAATTAAGATATTAAAATAAATATTCTTATTACTTTATTTAACTTTCTTAGATAAGCTATAGAATTATTTAAATTTAAATAAAAAAAAGTAATATATTATTTTATTCTTCTATATTATTAATCTTTAAAAGAGAGCTATAATAATAATAATCTTATACTCTTTCTTTATAATATTTATATAAAGAGCTCGGGCTTAAGCTACTTTAGCTTTAATATTTATTTAATAGTACTTATAAACTTTAGTAACTTTTTTCTTATTATAATTTAAATTAAAATTTTATAATTTATTTTCTATCTTTTATAATTTATTTTCTAAATTCTATAATTTATTCTCTATATTTTATAGTTTCGATACTAGTATACTACTATCTTACTTATTATCGTTATACTTATTATTATTTATAGACGATTATACGTTCTTAAATAGCGAGTTAAAAATAGCGATATTTAAATTATTATTATCTATAAATAATTATATATTCTTAAATAATAAGTCGGGAATAGCGGCGTTTAAATTATTATTATTTATAAATAATTATATATTCTTAGATAACTAAGTAGATATATTATTATTAGAATTATTATTATTTATAAATAATAATTATATAGAAGTTTAAATAAAGATAGTAATATTTATCTTATTATTATTTATAAATAATATTAAATTATTAAAGAATTAAGAGAACTATAAAGTCTTCTTATACTTCGAATAAATAATAAAAAAGTAATATAGAATAAAAATAAGAGTAGAGATTATTTTATTTAACTTTATATTATTATTATATATATCTCTACTTAGCTTAATATAGATTATCTTTAGAAATTAGATTAAAATAATAACTTAATATAGTTTAAGCTTTTAAAACTTTCTTAGTTTATTAAGCTAAGTTCGCGAGTAGTAGCTAATAATAAGAAAGTTAAGATTAAAATTAAGAAACGCGTAAAATTCTTTATAGCTTAGTATTATAGCGCTAATATTATTTATATAATTATAAAGATTCTAGAAAGTCTTATAATTATTATCTTTAATTTATATTAAATCTCTTAATATATTCTCTAAGATAGCGACTTTATAGATTAGATTTAATATAATTTTCTAAATATCTTATATACTTCTCTTAAAAGCGCGTTTAGCGTTAGTAATTATATTTATAATAGTAGAAATAATAATAATATTATTATTTAATATAGAGTAAAGTATTATTATACTTTATATTATATTATTAATAATAGTTACTATATTCGCTATACTTATTTATAATTAACTTTAAAGAAATCTTTTTTATATCGCGTTTATATTAGATTTATCTTTATACTTAATTTCTTTAATTATATTATAGAATATCTTTATCTTTTCTCTTTTATACTTCTATAATTTATAGTAGCTTTTATTCTTTTATCTTAATTTAATTATATCTTACTTTTTATCTTCTATTATAAGTCGTTACTACTCTATAATATATATAGTAAATTTTATATTAAGACCGATATTTTCTATAGTTTATAAAGATTAATTATTATTTATAAATAATAAATTCTTATTCGCGTTTTAGTTAAGATTATAGAATTAAAGTTATTATATTTAATTATTTTACTTTTTACTAAATATAGAGTTAACTTTTTATATAATATTATTTTTTTATATTAGCGCCTTAAAGAATAATAGAGCTCGATACTAATCTTTATAATAATATTTATAAGACTATAATATATCGAGTATAATACTTTTCTAATATAATTTCGAGAATAGTTTAAAAAGATCTTATATTATAATAATAAATAATATAGCGAGTTAAGTACTCTATAAGATCTTTAATTTTAAAAGTATAATTATATTTATCTAAAGCTATTTTTTATTTAAGAGACTATTTAGTATTTTAAAAATATTCTTTATATAAACTTATATCTTTTCTAATCTATTTTTAGCTTTAAACTTATTTACTTTAGCGCTAAAAAAGTATTTAAGAAGCGACTATAACTTTTTAAATTTTTTAATAGTAGTTAATTAATTAGTCTACTTTAATTTAAAATATTTATAAAGTCTTCGCTTAGCTTACTATACTTTCTTAGCGTTAAGAAGAAATATATAATTTAAATTAAACTCTATAACTAATTAATTAAGACGAGTACGTTATATAAAAGTTAAATTAAAGTTAAGCTTTATAATCTTCTATTTTATTAATATTATTAAAGCGTTAATTAAGATTTTTTTAGTCTTTAACTTTATTAATATAGTTAATATATTAACTACGCTTTTCTTATTTTTATAAGATAATATAATATCGACTACGGTCTAGAAGAAGATTAGCTAGTAGTTTTAAGTATATATAGTTCGTAGATAATATATATTAATATCTAAATAAAATTTTCTAACTAAGAGAATATCTAAATATATATTAGAAGGCGATTTAAAATAAATATTATCTATAAATAATAATTACTAAGATCTAAATCTACTTTACTTATAAAGAAGAGATCTAGATAATTATTAGTAAGTAATTTTAAGTATATAATATTTATAAATAATATATATTAATATTTAAATAAATTTCTTATATAAAGAAGAGATCTAGATAATTATTAATAAATAATTTAAGATAATTATTATTTATAAATAAGATATATCTAGATTTAAATTTAAAAGTAAGGTTTTACTTATTCTAAAATTATTAATTTTTTATCTAAAAATTAGCTAAAAGCTAGAAATATAAGTCTATATACTATCTACTAGTAATAATAAGTACTATTTAAATACTAGAAGTAATAAAAGAAGAATATAAATAAAATAAATAATATAAAAAAAAAAAGAATTAAAAAAGTTAAAAATAAATTAAAATCTAAAAATAAAAGTATACTAAAAAAGCGCTAGCGCGTTTATTTATTATTAATTTTTATTAGCTTAATATAATCTTATTCGCGGATAATATCTAACTAATAAGAGAAAAAAAGAATACTAGAAGTAAAAAAGAAATATAGATATAAAAAATAATATAGAAGAATAAAGAATTAAGAGTTATAAATATATTAAGAAAGTACTAGTACGCGTATTTATATTTATTCTCTTAGCGCGATCTTATCCGCAGATAATATTTAGTTAATAGAGATTATACTAATAGAAATTATACTAATAGAGGTTATATTAATAGAGGTTATACTATAATAAGTTAATAATTATAATAATTATTTCTAGATTATTAATACTAGTCTAGAGAGATTAATAATATTAATTTAAAAGAAATCTATAATATTATAATAAACTCGTAGATATAGAGAGTATAACTAAGTTAAAATTATTTTAATCTAAGAAATATAAATTCTATATTATAAAGAGTAAGCTAATTAATAACTACTCGCTATATATTATTCGCGGATATTATAGAGTTAGCGAGTAAATATTATCTATAGATAATATAAAGTTAGCGAGTAAATATCGTCTATAGATAATATATAATAGTTTATTAATATTAGCGAGTATATTACTTTAGAATATAAGTAGTACTATTATCTAGTATAAATACTTAGTCTTAATAGTATTCTTTATAAGCGTAATAGCTAAAGATACTAAAATCGCTATACTACTTAATATCTATAAATTCTATATAGATTTCTTATTATAACTATATATATTATTAAAGTTAAAATAGCTATTTAAATCTATAGATAAGAAGTCTAATAAATAAATATATAGTTTTAAGAGTATAAGAATATCGATATATAGGCTTTATATTAAATATAATTTAAATTATTCTAAATAAAGTTATAAAGAGTACTATAAATAAAAAGAGACTAAAGTAAATACTATATATTATAAACGTATAGCGTAATATTTTAATTTATCTAATTTTTAAAGCTCTTTATTTAACTTATATTAATAATTATCTTTATATAAGCGAGTAGAAGCTCGCGATAGACGCTTAATAAAATATTATCTATTAGCTAATTATAATAGCTAGAGATTTTATTATTATAATAAAGTAAAAAGCTATAAAGAAGTATAAATTAAAAGATAAAATTAATAATAAATAATTAATAACGCGAGTAATAAGTAAGAAACGCGTCTTATTAGAGCTAATAAGCTTAATAGCGTTATAAGAATCTATAGTAATAGTAAGAATAACGCGTAAAGCGTTAAAGATAAATTAATTTTTATATTAATTAAAAATACTAACGTAGTTATTAGTCTAAATTTCGGTTATATAGAAAAAAAAAATAAATTTTATAATAAAGTTAATATTAAAGACTTAGTTAATAATCTAATAAACGAGAATATCTTACTAAATAAAGAAGAAATTATAGAATAAAGTTAGAATAGATATAGAGCGAGATTAATTATAATTATTAAAAGTATTAAAGATAAGTAGTAAATAAAAGAATAGATAGATAAATAACTAGTAATATAGAATTAAAGCTAGATTAATTAATTAAGCGTTATAAGAATTTATAGTAATAGCGAGAGCGACGCGTAGAGCGTTAAAAATAAATTAGTTCTTATACTAATTAAAGATATTAACGTAGTTACTAACTTAGGTTTTAATTATATAAAAAAAGAGAATAAATTCCGTAATAAGATTAATACTAGAGAAGACTTAATTAATAATTTAATAAATAAGAATATCTTACTAGATTAAAAAGAAGTTATAGAATAAAGTTAAAATAGATATAAAGCGGAATTAATTATAATTATTAAAGATATTAAAGATAGATAAGAATACTTTACTAAGTTAGAAAGAGATTATAGAATAGAATTAAAGTAAGTATAAGACGAAGTTAATTATAGTTATTAAGAGCGCTAAAGACAAGTAATAAATAAAAAAGTAAATAAATAAATAATTAATAATATAGAGTTAAAGCTAGATTAATTAATTAAGTATAAGAGAAGCGACTATCTAGAATATTATATATCGAAGATAACTAACTATATATTTAGATAAACGCGTTAGTAGAAGAATTAAAGCGCTAAAAAATATTATAAGATTTAAATTTATTCTTTATATTAAAGATCTAATCGCTCTAAATCTTAATAGTCTTTTATACTTTAATTAAATTATTATTTAACTTCTTAAATACCGCGTAGTTTATATTAATCTTATTATATAAATAATTAATATTCTAAATTAAAAGCTACTTCTCTATCTTTACGTTATAAAGTCTAATCTTATACTATATAAGATCGTCTTATAAGTTATTATTAATATAATATAAATTAGAGATCTTATAGTTCTTCTTTTATAATAGTACTTTATTATACTTAATCTTCTTCTTTAAATATTTAATATAACGTTAGAGTTTACTAAGATTAACCTTATTACTACGCTATTCGATAGATTAGTAACTCGATAATTAGTATACTCTTAAAACGAAGATCTTACTAAATATTTAGAGTAATAAGATTAATACTTAATAATTAGATTATTAAGAGTACTCGCTAGCTCTTTCTTACTATAACGTAACTTAATATTTAACTTCTATAATATTAAAATTATCGAACTAAGTAATATAAAAGTTAATATAAGATTATCTTATAAATCTTTATTAATATAATATAGATTAGAGATTTTATAGTTCTTTTTCTATAATAATACTTTATTATACTCGATCTTTTTCTCTAAACGCTTAGTATAACGTTAAAGTTCGCTAAGACTAGCCTTATTACTACGCTATTCAATAGATTAATAACTCGATAATTAGTATATTCTTAACTTAAGAAATATAGATTCTATATTATAAAAAGTAAGCTAATTAATAATTACTTACTATATATTATCCGCGAATAATATACTATTAGTAAATAAATATTATTTGCGAATAATATATAATAATTTATTAATATTAGCGAGTAAAATATTATAAAAGATATAAACTCTATATTATCCGTAAATAGTATCTAGTTAAATAAAAAGATATTAAAAATATATTCTTTATAAACGACTTATAATATATTATTAAAGATAGAAAGATTTAATATAATTACTTAATTATACTTTATAAATACTTTTAGTTAAAGAGATAGTAAATTCTATTAAATTTAATTAAAGTCTCTAAATTTATTAAATAATAAGAATAGCTTAATAGCGATATTATAATAACTTTATAATATATAATAATATACCTAGTAATTTATAAGTCTAATAATACTTTAAACTTATAAAAAATCCTATATTATCTCTTAACGCGTACGCGATAAATAGTTCGCGAATAATATATACTAAGTAGAAGTATTAGTAAATATATAAAATAATATTATTATAAGTAGAGATACTTAGAATAGATTATATAATAAGAACTCTAATAATAAAGTTAATAATAGTTATACGTTAAGACGAATTAAGTAATTTATTAAGCGAGCTTATATTACTTATTTTATATTAAAGTAGAATAAGCGCTAAGAGAATAAACTATACCGTTAATAAATTATATATATTATTAAAATAATATATAGTTTTTTACTCTAATTAAGTAATCTTAACTATCTACTTTTTTTATTAATAAGTAATAGATTTCTTTTTTATATATATATAAAATTCTTCTAATATTTATATAGTTATAATTACGTATTATAAATCTATTAATATATTTATTCTACTTCTATTTTATACTTTCTTTAGATAAGTAAGAAGAATCTAATAAAGATATAAAAAAGATTAGATAATTAATAAAATAAATAATAAGTTCTCTAATATATATATTAACTAAAGAAGTTAGAATAGAGAATAATATTAAATAGCGCGCTCTATAATAAGATTAGTATTAATAGAAGATAATTTAAAAAGAGATTAATCTAATAATAATAGTAATAAATAGTAATACTTATTAATATAGAAAATATTTATAAATAGTAATACTTATTAGTATAATTAATTATAGACTTAAAAAGAGACGTTTATAGTATTACTAAAATAAGAGTTTATTACTATAAAATCGTTAAAAAACGATATTTTAATATAGATAATTATAATAAATACTATTTATTAATTAATATAGTAATCGCGACTTAATAAGGCTTAAAGATTAATAGAAGACTTATTTAATTAAGAGCGCTATATAAATAAGACTTATATATTCGTTAATAAGTATAATTTTATATAAGCTAGTAAAATTTTAATTAAGACTTTAACTAATATTTTATATTAGAGTACGCTTAGCGCTTAAGTAATTATTAGAATATAGTATAATATAGTAATAATATAAAAATAATTATAAAGAAGTAGATAGAGTATTAATAACTAAAAAAATTATAAATAGATTTATTTATTTATTATTATTATTTAGAATATAATATTATCTATAAATAATAACTATCTATATTAATTAGTTACTTAGTATACTAGTAGCTCTAAGTTATAGCTAATAAATATAAATCTTTATAATAATATATAAAACTAAGAATTTTAGTATCGCGCGTTATTATAAAGATCTATTATTATTAGCTCTATAAACTTTAAGTAATTACGGCTCGTATTTTAAAGTATTATAATTATAATAATATTAGTAATTAACGATAGCGATCTCTATCTTATATAAATAAAGATAAATATAAAAAAATAAAAAAAATTATCTTTTTTACTAATATTCTTTTTATAATTTTACTTTTTACTAGAAAAAAAACGAGCTAAAGGGGAGATAAGTAACGCTAGTAATAGCTATAAGTAAAAAAGTTCTACTTATCTAAAATTCTTTATATTCTACTTTAACTCTAATTCTATCTATCTTATAATATAGAGTACTCTAGTTAGATCTATAATTATAGTCTAGATACTTAAAGTATTATTCTTTCTACTATAAATGTACTCTAAAATTAATTAGATATCGAGTATTAGCTCTATTCTTAGCGCTATTAAAGAATTCTTTTTAATTAATTTCTTTAAGATCCTTCTTATCCTATTTCTTTAAGAAGCGTATTCTCTAATTAGTTCTTCGTAAGCGTTCTACGAAATAACGATATAATAGAGAGGTCTAGCTATTTAGAATATAGAGACAAAGTTTACGTATAATAAGGTATTTTAGAGTTAAAATCTTATAGAACTCGATATAGTCTAATAAGGCTACGATAGCTAAAAAGCGAGTATAAAACTTATTAAATAACTTATTCTTTTTAGTAATAGCTATTCTAAACGAGAGACTATAAGATAGTACGTTATATTTAGCGTATTTATTAAAGTTACTAAATATACTATTAAGCTTCGTAATTATCTTATTTACGATAATATAAGAATCTAAATTATTTATTAGATCTATATATACTTTAAGTATATTAAAAGCGATTAATTTATAATAATCTCGTATATAATCTATCTTATTCTTTTTAGTAGAAAATAAAATAGTACTTTAACGGAATTTTATATCTAGATAAAATCTCTAGCTATCTTACTTCTCTTTTAAACTATAGAATAAGAGTACGTCGGAGTATTTCTTATTATTTCTAATAATAGAAGATAGAGTAAGTAAATAAGTTAGTTCTAATTATTCTAACTTAACTTATAATAATTTAATTAACTAAAATTTAATTTACTTAGAGTAGAATTTAGCTAGATATTTCTTTATATCGAAGTTAAGATTAACTAACTATTCTTTCTTCTTAATAGTTAATAATCGAATTCTCTCTTCTAACTCTTAATTCTTAATAGTTAGATTATAGCTATTAGATTAATATTAATCTTATAATATATATAGACGAATAATAGCTACGTTAAGATCTTAAATTAAAATATATTATTTCTAAATAATAGTCTTTAATTCTTAGATTCTTTTATTAAATTCTTCTTAGCTAAATTCTTTTTTAGTTTCTTCGTAATCTAAGTTTAAATCTAATAAAGTAAATAGAGTACTCTTAACTATTATAAAAGTAAATAGTAAAGTAGTAAAATCTCTTTATAAGAAAGTAAGTAAAGATAGTCTAATATAAGCGTAATATTAAGTAATTTAAATAAAAGATAGAGAGATCTCTATAAGTAGATAGTTAGTTAGATAGTTAATTAATACGAAAATTAAGAAAGATCTTCGTAAATAGTTAGTTAATATACTCGACTTAGATCGTAATATAGATAGTTACTTAACGTAGTAAATACTCGTTACTCGAGAGATCTTTATAAGTAGCTAACGGATTAGTATTAAATAAATAAGAGATCTCTATAAGCGAGTAGTTAATTAATACGAGTTAAGAGTTCTCCGTAAATAGTTAAATTAACGTAGTAGATACTTATTATTCTTTAAGAAATCTTTATAAGTAGACTAGCGGTTTAGTATTAAATAGTATTAAACAATCGAGAGGTCCCCGCAAGCGAGTAGTTAGTTAATACGAGTTAAGAATCCTTTATAAATAGTTAGTTAACACAGTAGATACTCGTTACTCGAGAGATCTCCGCAAGTAGCTAGCGAATTAGTATTAAACGAGAGAGAGATCTTCGTAAGCGAGTAGTTAAGTTAGTTAGGTTAAATTAGAGATTATAGTTAATAATAGCTAGCCTAGACTATAATTAAATAGCTAGAATTATATTAGAAATTAGACGTAGAATTAGAACGATATATAGATATTTAATATAAATAAAATTCTAGCTATAAAGAAGAAGTATTCTAGCTAGAAGAATAATAAGTAGTTATAAATAATACTAAGGCGCTAGCCGTATTAAGTCTAGCGAGATACGAAGAGAGGCTAAGTCTAAACTATAATAATATTAAAAAAGCGTTAGCGCGTTTATTTATTATTAATTTTTATTAGCTTAGCGCGATCTTATTCGCGAATAATATTTAATTAATAAGAAAAGAAAAGAATACTAGAAGTAAGAAAGAAATATAGATATAGAAGATAATATAAAAGAATAAAAAATTAAGAGTTATAAATATATTAAAAAAGTATTAACGTATATATTTATATTTATTCTCTTAACGTAGTTTTATCTATAGATAATATTTAGCTAATAGAGATTATACTAATAAAGATTATACTAATAGAGATTATACTAATAGAGATTATACTAATAGAGATTATATTAATAGAGATTATACTATAGTAGATTAATAGCTATAATAATTATTTCTAGATTATTAATACTAGTCTAAAAAAATTAATAATATTAATTTAAAAGAAATCTATAATATCGTAATAAACTTATAGATATAGAGAGTATAATTAAATTAAAATTATCTTAATTTAAAAAATATAGATTCTATATTATAAAGAGTAAGCTAATTAATAACTATTCGCTATATATTATTCGCGAATATTATAGAGTTAGTAAGTAAATATTATTCGCGAATAATATAAAGTTAATAAGTAAATATTATCTATAGATAATATAAAGTTAGCGAGTAAATATCGTTTACGAATAATATATAATAGTTTATTAATATTAGCGGATAAAATACTTTAGAATATAAGTAGTATTATTATTTAATATAAATACTTAGTCTTAATAATATTCTTTATAGATATAATAGTTAAAGATACTAAGATCGCTATACTACTTAATATTTATAGATTTTATATAAATTTTTTATTATAATTATATATATTATTAGAATTAAAATAGCTATTTAGATTTATAGATAAGAAGTTTAATAAGTAGATATATAATTTTAAGAGTATAAGAATACTAATATATATAACTTTATATTAGATACGATTTAGATTATTTTAGATAGAATTATAAAGAGTATTATAGATAAAGAGAGATTAAAGTAAATACTATATAATATAAACGCGTAGCGTAATACTTTAATTTATTTAATTCTTAAAGCTCTTTATTTAACTTATATTAATAATTATCTTTATATAAGTAAGTAGAAGCTTATAATAAATATTTAATAAGATATTACTTATTAGCTAATCGCGATAGCTAGAGATTTTACTATTATAGTAAAGTAAAAAGTTACGAAAAAGTATAAATTAAAAGATAAAGTTAATAATAAACTAATTAATAATATAAGTAACGAGTAAGAGGTACGTCTTATTAAAGTTAATAAGCTTAATAGCGTTACGAGAATCTATAATAATAGCGAGAATAATATATAAAGCGTTAAAGATAGATTAGTTCTTATATTAATTAGAGATACTAATATAGTTACTAGCCTAGATTTTAATTATATAAAAAAAGAGAGTAAATTTCGTAATAAGATTAATATTAAAGAAGGCTTAGTTAATAGTCTAGTAAATAAGAACGCCTTACTAAGTTAGAAAGAGATTATAGAATAGAATTAAAGTAGACGTAAAGCGAAGTTAATTATAATTATTAAGAGTACTAAAGATAGATAATAGATAAAAGAGTAGATAGATAAATAATTAATAATATAGAGTTAAAGTTAAATTAATTAATTAAGTATAAGAAAAGTAATTATTTAAAGTATTTATTATAGTTCTAGATCTAGATACCTTAAGTAGTAGAATAGAACTACGCTACTAGCGTAAAATTTAATCTTTTAGCTTAGCTAGCGAGACCCTTAAGTAAATCTATTTAATACGAGACTATTTCGTAATATAATTTTACGCTTAGTCTAGGCTAGCTATTATTAACTATAGCCTTTAATTTAACTAACTTAACTAATTATTTATAGAGATCTCTCGCTCGTTTAATACTAATTCGCTAGCTACTTATAGAGACCTCTTAAGTAATAAGTATCTACTATATTAACTAACTGTCTGCGGAGGATTCTTAATTCGTATTAACTAACTACTTTAACTACTCGCTTATAAGAATCTCTTAATCGCTTAATACTATTTAATACTAAATCGCTAGTCTACTTATAAAGACTTCTTAAGTAACGAGTATCTGCTGCGTTAACTAACTATTTATATCTTAGTCTAAACTAGATATATTAACTAACTATCTGCGGAGATCTCTCGATCTTCGTATTAATTAACTATTCTAATTAACTATCTATTTATAGAGACTTTTTAATATTTCGCCTGTATTAACTGCCTCTCTATCGCTTATTTATAGAGATATCTCGATATTGCGTCTACTTTAGGCTACCTTTATTTAACTCTTTACGGGGAGATCTCTCGCTATCTACTTTTATAATAGTTAAGAGTACTCTATTTACTCTATTAGATTTAGACTTAGATCGTAAAGAACTTAAAGAAGAAGAATTCGCTTAATCCTATAGAAGAATTTAAGAACTAGAAGCTATTATTTAGAAATAATATATTTCGATCTAAGATCTTAACGTAGCTATTACTTATCTATATACGTTACGAGATTAATATCGATCTAATAGCTATAACCTGACTATTAAGAATTAAGAATTAGAAGCGAGAATTTAGTTATTAACTATTAAGAATCCCGTTAATCTAAACTTCGATATAGAGAAGTATCTAGCTAAGTCTTATTCTATTAAGTCTAAGTAAATTAATTTTTAGCTAATTAATTTAACTTATATTAAGCTAAAATAGCTAGAACTAACTCGTTTATCTACTTTTATTATTATTAGAATTAATAAGAAATATTCTAACGTACTCTTATTCTATAGTTTAAAAGAGAAGTAAGATAGCTAAAGATTTTATCTAGACGTAAAATTTCGTTAAAGTACTATTTTATTTTCTACTAAAAAGGATAAAATAGACTATATTCGAGACTATTACAAGTTAATCGCGTTTAATATTCTTAAAGTATATATAGATTTAATAAGTAATAATCTATACGTTATATTAAATAAGATAATTACGAAGCTCTATAGTACGTTTAGAGACTTCGATAAGTTCGCTAAATATAACGTACTACTTTATAGTCCCTTATTTAGAATAGCTGTTACTAAGAAGAATAAGTTATTTAATAAGTTTTATACTCGCTTTTTAGCTACTATTACGTTACTAAGCTATAGTAAGTCTTATAAGATTTTAACTCTAAAGTATCTTATTACTTCTAAACTCCGTCTTCGGATTCTAAATAGCTAGACTTTAGTCTTATATTATTAATTTATAGAACGTTTACGAAGAATAGATTAAGAAATACGTCTTTTAGAAGAATAGAATAAGAATCTTAAAGAAATTAATTAAGAAGAATTCTTTTATAGCGAGAGCGAGGTCGATACTCGCTATCTAGCTAATTTTAGAGTACGTTTATAGAAGAAAGGCCGATACTTTAAGTATCTAGACTATAGTTATAGGTCTAGCCTAAGTACTCTATATATAAGTAAGAAGAATCTATTATATAAGAAGACGAAAATAATATTAATTAGAGAGGCTAAGAATAAGAAGAAAGTCGTTAAGAAAGACTAATAAATAGATCTAGCTAGACTAGATCTCTCTAAGATTATTAGCGAGAAAGAATATTACGAATATTAGTAAGATAGTAGCGTATATCTCTAGTATCTTTAAAGTAATCTCTAATCTATATTCTAAAATATAAAAGTCTTAGCGTCTTATAAATACTTAGAATTTAGTCTATTTAGTCTATTTTATTAAATTTCTACTCCGCTAAGAGTTACTTAGTACTTAATATTCTTATATTCGAATCTCTCTTTAATAATTTATATATACTTATATTACTATTAGCTACGTTTAAAGCTATTCTTTATAAGATTTAACTCTAGATTATAATTACTAAAAATTAGAATACTAGTATATCTTTATTAGTACTTAGTATTATTAACTTTTTCTTCTTCTTCGTTAGCTATACGTATATATATACTAATAGATTATAATAGAAGACTAATAAATATATTAATAAACTATATATACTACGTTACTATCGATTAAAGAAGGCTTAGCTACGAGAATATAGCCGTATTTAAAGAAGAGATAGTATTATAGTTTAAACTTAGTCTCTCTTTATATCTCGCTAGGCCTAATACGGCTAGCGCCTTAGTACTATTTATAACTACTTGTTATTCTTCTAGCTAGAATACTTCTTTTTCTTAATAGCGAGAATTTTATTTATATTAGATATCTATATATCGTTCTAATTCTACGTTTAATTCCTAACATAATTCTACGCTAACCGGTCTAGATATTCTAAGTTCGAGCTCGGAGTAAGCCTGTAAGTTAAGTTCGTAAGATACACGCTTCCTCGATAAGGTCCTAGTTTCTAGAAATAAGTAGGTGCAAAAGTTTAAAAATTCGATATAGATAAAACTAGTAGCTTTAGAATTAATAAGAACTTTCGGCTAATATCTTCGAGTAGAGATAACTACGAAGGGCTCGGTTCCGGAACGTAATCTATCGAAGAGAAAGGTAGTATTATAGTTCTAGATCTAGGTACCTTAAGTAGTAGAATAGAACTACGCTATTAGCGTAAAATTTAGTCTTTTAACTTAGCTAGCGAGATTCTCGAGTAAATCTATTTAATACGGAACTATTTCGTAATAGTATTATATATTAAAAATAGCTAACTATATATTTAAATAAACGCGTTAATAGAAGAATTAAAGTATTAAGAAATATTATAAAATTTTAATTTATTCTTTATATTAAAGATTTAATTACTTTAAATTTTAATAATTTTTTATACTTTAATTAAGTTATTATTTAGCTTTTTAAGTACTATATAATTTATATTAATTCTATTATATAAATAAATAATATTTTAAATTAGAAGTTACTTCTTTATCTCTATATTATAGAGTTTAATCTTATACTATATAAGATCGTCTTATAAGTTATTATTAATATAATATAGATTAGAGATCTTATAGTTCTTTTTCTATAATAATATTTTATTATACTTAATCTTCTTTTTTAAATACTTAATATAATATTAAAGTTTATTAAGACTAATCTTATTACTATATTATTTAATAGATTAATAATCTAATAATTAGTATACTCTTAAGATAAAGATCTTATTAAATATTTAAAGTAATAGAGTTAATACTTAATAATTAGATTATTAAGAGTACTCGCTAACTCTTCTTTATTATAATATAACTCGGCGTTTAATTTCTATAATATTAAAATTATCGAGCTAAGTAATATAAAAGTTAGTATAAGATTATCTTATAAGTCTTTATTAATATAATATAGATTAAAGATCTTATAGTTCTTCTTTTATAATAATATTTTATTATACTTAATCTTCTTTTTTAAATATTTAATATAATATTAAAGTTTACTAAGACTAACTTTATTATTACGCTATTTAATAAATTAGTAACTTAATAATTAATATATTCTTAACTTAAGAAATATAAATTTTATATTATAAAAAATAAGTTAATTAATAACTACTCGCTATATATTATCTATAAATAATATATTATTAGTAAATAAATATCGTCTATAAATAATATATAATAGTTTATTAATATTAGTAAGAAAAATATTATAAAAGATATAAACTTTATATTATTTATAAATAGTATTTAATTAAATAAGAAGATATTAAAAATATATTCTTTATAAATAACTTATAATATATTATTAGAGATAGAAAGATTTAATATAACTACTTAATTATATTTTATAAATACTTTTAGTTAAAGAGATAATAAGTTTTATTAGATTTAATTAAAGTCTCTAAATTTACTAAGTAATAAGAATAGCTTAATAGCGATATTATAATAACTTTATAATATATAATAATATACTTAGTATTTTATAAGCTTAATAATACTTTAAATTTATAAAAAATTCTACGTCGCTATTTATTATATATATATTAAGTAATCCGCGAATAATATATATTAAATAGAAGTATTAGTAAATAAATAGAATAATATTATTATATATAGAAGTACTTAAAATAAATTATATAATAAAAACTCTAGTAATAGAGTTAATAATAGTTACGCGTTAAGATAAATTATATAATTTATTAAGCGAGCTTATATTACTTATTTTATATTAAAGTAGAGTAAGCGCTAAGAAAATAGACTATATTATTAATAAATTATATATATTATTAAAGTAGTATATAGTTTTTTATTTTAATTAAGTAGTCTTAATTATCTACTTTTTTTATTAATAATTAATAGATTTCTTTTCTATACGCGTATAAAATTTCTTTAATATTTATATAATTATAATTACGTATTATAGATTTATTAATATATTTATTCTACTTCTATTTTATATTTTCTTTAGATAAGTAAGAAGAATCTAATAAAGATATAAAGAAAATTAAATAATTAGTAAAATAAATAATAAATTCTTTAATATACGTATTAACTAAGAGAATTAAAATAGAGGATAATACTAAATAATATACTCTATAATAAAATTAGTATTAATAGAAGATAATTTAAAAAGAGGCTAATCTAATAATAATAGTAATAAATAATAATACTCGCTAATATAGAAGATATTTATAAATAATAATACTTACTAGTATAATTAATTATAGATTTAAGAAAAGATATTTATAATATTATTAATATAAAAGTCCGTTATTAAAGAATTATTAGAAGGCGATATTTTAATATAAGCGATTATAATAAATACTATCTATTAATTAATATAGTAATCGCGACTTAATAAGACTTAAAAATTAATAAAAGACTTATTTAATTAAGAGTACTACGCGAGTAAGGCTTACGTATTCGTTAATAAGTATAATTTTATATAAGCTAATAGAATTTTAATTAGAACTTTAATTAATAATTTATATTAGAGTATACTTAGCGCTTAAGTAATTATTAGAGTACGATACGATATAGTAATAATATAAAGATAATTATAAAGAAATAAATAGAGCGTTAATAGCTAAAAAAATTATAATATAAGTTTATTTATTTACTATTATTATTTAAAGTATAACGTTATTTATAGATAATAACTATTTATATTAGTTAATTACTTAGTACGCTAATAGCTTTAAGTTATAGCTAATAAATATAAGTTTTTATAATAATATATAAAACTAAAAATTTTAGTATCGCGTATTATTATAAAGATCTATTATTATTAGCTTTATAAACTTTAAGTAGTTATAGCTTATATTTTAGAGTATTATAATTATAGTAATATTAATAATTAATAATAATAATCTTTATCTTATATAAATAAAAGTAGATATAAAAAAATAAAAAAGATTATCTTCTTTATTAATATTCTTTTTATAATTTTATTATTTACTAGAAAAAAAACGAGTTAAAGAGAAAGTAAAGTATATCGATAGTAGCTACGAATAAAAAAGTCTCTACTTATCTAAAATTCTTTATATTCTACTCTAACTCTAACTCTATTTACTCTATAATATTTATTTTCTTTCTTAGCTTAGCGAAATTTAATATATATAGTATTATTTTAATTAGCTTTATAAATTTAATAATAGATAAAGTTATTAACTATTAAGATCTCTATACTATTAAGTTTTAATTAATTAAATATAAGAATTATTTAATATATTTATTTTAAATAATCGTTATTTAGAATTTAAGATTTAGAATTAATTATTTTAATAAAAGTATTAATTTTAAAGTTTTAAAGTTTAAAATAAAATTAGATTTTAATATTAAATTTTAATAAAAAATCTAAATATTTTACTTAATATTAACTTAAGTTATATTTTTTCGTAAAGTATATAAGGCTCTTATAGTTAGTAAAGATCTTAATTAAAATATTAATATATTTTAACTTAAATCTTTAATATTCTAGATAGTAAATAATTATAAGAAGTTCTTTATTATAAATTTAATAATTATATTTAATAGAAATAAGATTCTTATTATAAAAGATAACTAAATAAAGAATTCTCTTATTATTTTATTATAATAGAATATCTTTATTAATATAGTTAGAGAAATTTATCTCTAAAATAATCTAGCGATTCTTATTAAAATAGCGAAGAGTAGAGACTTTAGTTATAATCTTTTTAAAAAGTTTAAATATCTTTTAATAATTAGAGTTTTAATTAAAGAATACTTTCTTTTTTATAAAGCGTATTAATAATCTAATAATCTTAAAGAAGCTCTTAATAAATTAGTAATAGAAATTATAAAATCTTATAAAGAATTATATCTTTTTTAAGTAAATAGAAATAACTTAATTCGTTATAGCTTATACTTTAAATAGATTAATCTTAAGATCTTTTATAAAGACTAAAAGTTTAAAAAACTTTATTTTCTATATATAAAATTTATATTTAAGAATATCTACTTATAACTTTACTTTTTAAAGCTTTTAAAGAATTTATTTTATATATTTTATATACTTCTTTTAAGTCTTACTATAGATAAGAATATCGTTTAAATAAATTTAATAAAACTTATTAAGAAATTTAAATAAGATCTTATTTATATATTACTAGAATATAATAAATCTATTTATTAACTTAAATAATATAACTCGATATTTATAAATATTAAGAGATATAATAAATATAATATAATTCTTACTCTTAAAATATATATAAATCTTATTAAATATAGTAATAATATTAAGTCGCGTAAGATATTTTTAACTCTATACTTAACTAAGTATCTTATTAATAAGTAAGATTAGATACTTATTTTTCTTAATAAGTTAATTAAGTCTTTAATAATTAATATAAAAATATAGATCTCTATTTAGCTTCTTTATAAAGAGAATTAATAATAAGAAAAATACTTAATTAAATATAATAAAGCTTTTATTAAGATATTTATTTAAATACTTTTTAACTTTTTAAAGTTTATATAGTAGAAGAGAGTAGATTTTACTTTAAAATAAATTAATATTAAATCTAAATATATTAAGCTTAGTTTTTATATTATAAGAATATTAAAGAGATAATTAATCTACTTTAGAATAATTAAAAATATTTATAAACTTATAATATTTAGAAGATAATCTTTAAAGTATTTCTTTAAGACTTAAGATAACTATTTTACTAATTTAAATAAAGTTAAACTAACGAGTCTTATACTTAATAAGTACGTTAGTAATCTTAATATAATTTAATAAAAACGTCTTAATATTCTTATTCTTATAAAGTATAAGATAGAGAGTAGCTCTAATATTATAAATATTAATATTAAAATTAGTATAAAATCTTAATATTAAAAGATCTTTATTTTACTTTTTTAAGATCTTTTTTTTTAAAAAATTTAATTCTTCTTTTTTATTTTAATATATAGATTTAGAAGATATCTTCTTCTTTTTAAAAGATAAAGATAACTCTAAAGAAAGATTAAATAATTTATTAAAATCTATAAATCTAATATTATTATAATTATAATAATTAAATTAGAAAAGTAGCTTATTTTATTAATAATTTAAAAGAATTTAATATTTATTTATTTAAAGCTTTTTAATAATAAGATAATATTAATTTAATAGTATTAAAAGAAGTAATATTATACTTTTCTTATAGCTATTAATAAAGAGATATAGATAAATTATTTATATAGTAAGATTTTTTATTAATTTACTATTATATTCTTTTAATAATTTAGAAGTAATAAATCTTACTACTATATTTAGTATTTAGTAGACTTTTAAAATATACTTAATATTAATAATATAATATACTTCGATATACTTAAAGTTAGTAAGAGCTTTTAATAAGATTATTTTCTACTAAAAAAAGAGTTTAGCGTTTACTAAAAAGAGATAATATATATATAGATTT
>JAEUBB010000177.1:18025-29550 GCA_018257885.1 Parmelia sp. 050094 | reverse complement strand
AAATCGACCCCCCACGTCTGTCCCGCGAGAGTGTGTGAGTAGATATCTTCGCGACCAAATCTCTCAACTTCCGACTCTGACAGAAGTGGGCAGGACACATACCCCTTTCTCCTCATCACTTGGTTCCAGAAACAAGTCTATCATGGACACGACCAAGCTCCCGATTGTAGAGACACTCAAGCTGCATCCTTTGGAGAGGCCACCAAACGACTTCAAAGGTCACGGTGGGATCGAAACTCCGCTGGATGAGCGCCCAATTGCACCTGACCAGTTCATTGACGGCTACGAGACAACCAAATGGGAAATCTGGTCCTTTTACTTGTTCTATACAGGCAACGCTGGTTTAGGCCTCTTTTCATTCGCACCTACAGCATTGCAAAATCTCCTATATCAAGCGGCAGACGATAATGGTCTACTTCGTTTTGCCGGTCGACTACGCAGCATTAACAGTATTATCTTACTCTCAAACGGGATATCGTTCTCGATCCAGGTGATTTTCCTCTTGATATTCGGAAGCTACGCCGACTTTGGAACTTGGAGGCCATGGATCCTCATTGTTGGGACAACACTGGGCATCGCCACTGGCTTCAGCTGGTTAGGTGTGTCTAAACCAGATAAATGGGAGGTTGGAGTCGGCCTGTACATCTTTGGTTGTCAGTGAAGCCTCGCATCCCAGCATTCGGGTACTGATTGAATAATAGTAATGGTTTGGGGAATGTCATCAACCTACTTTTTTGCAGCTTTCCCAGGATTGGCGAGGAATACTTCTGCAATACGTGAGCATGCAGAGAAGTATAGCTGCGGTGAGATTACCCGAGAGGAGTACGACACTGTCGATAGTATGAAGCGGAACGAAATAATGAACATTGGACTGTATGTCTGTGGAATAGGACAGCTGCCCTTGATTGCTATTGGCATAGGGATACTCTTCGCACTTCATCCCGATTCAAGTACTGCTAATAACAACTGGGCCCTGTCCGTCAGCGTTGCGTGGACGTCCGCTTACTGGGTCGTCTTGGCTATCCCCTGGTTCGTTCTTGAGAAGAGGAGACCAGGCCAGCCTTTACCCCCGGGCTTAAATTACTTGACCGCCGGGCTATGGCAAGTCTACAGAGCCGCCATACAGATCTGGAAGTTGAAACAAAGTCTGATCTATCTTGTCGTCTATTTCTTTCTCGGCGACGCCTTCAGCACTACCTACATCGTCGTCTCGACTCTGCAGAATGAAGTCCAAGAATACAACATTATTCAGATAACATACCTTTCGCTTCTCAGTTTCGCAGCGCAAGCAGCTGGCATTTATGCGCTCTGGCGCATCCAACGTAGGTGGTCTTTTAGCACCAAGACAATGCTCGGAGTCGTCGCCGTCAACATTATTATCGCTAACATATGGGGCATGATCGGGATTTGGACCAACACAATAGGCTACCATCACAGATGGGAATTCTGGCTATGGAATATTTGGTACGGAGGCATGACGTGTCCATGGTACAGCTATTCAGCGACTATGGTATGTCCCTCCCCATGTTCCTTTTGGGATCGATGTGCTACCTCTCATAAATGCATCCAAAACACGTCCTTCAACTCCAGACTGACCTTAATCAACAGATCTCCGAGATCACCCCCCGTGGCAAGATGTCTTTATTCTTCTCTCTTTTCAACATAGGTCCGTATCCTCAATGTCTATAAATCCTACAACCCGGCTATAAGCCTGAGACATAATATTCGAGCGTCGGCGCTTGGAACATCTCTCATCATGGCTGGTTATATCTCATTGAGCAAGGAAGCTGAAATAGAAACCATGATCTAGCTGGCTATGCCTCTGCCTTTTTCGGTCCCATCGTCTCCAGCGCAATCATCGATGCCGCGCCGTCGCACAACAGCTCCACGCCCTTCTACTTCTTGACGGCCTTGAGTGTCGCTAGTTTCTGCGTTTTACTGTTCTTTCTCGACGTGAAGAAGAGTCGGATTGAGCAAGAGGAGTTTCTCAACGATGAGAGAAAGGCTAGGCTGGAGTTGAAGAGGAAGCTGATGACTGAGGATTCGTAGCCATCGTTCAAGAGGTCAGGTTTTTTCAAAATCATGTTTCCGTGTTGCGGAGTACATGACACTGGGAAACAATCGTAGAGCCATGAATGTTTAACACAATTTTACATTAGATGGTCTGTTCCATATCCCAGGTGCCGCCGTTTCCAACAGATGAAACTCTACAAACCTATTATGATGCACGAAGAATTAATGAGCTGAGTCTATGAAGAAAGGTGGGAAGGCTACTTATGTACCCTTACTTGCGACCATGTGGGATGGCCACAACACAGCTGCTGCAGCATTTCGATCACAGACGCTAACACAAAGAGATGAGGCGCTTTGACAATCAGCAAAGAGCCATCACAACACGCCATCAACACAAATGAGCAGAAATCCCACACGACCATTACATGGAGCTCCTTCTCTCAGCCTACTAATCTTGCAACCACCTCCGCCGATGCACAGTATCAAGCAAGATGAGCGCACAGGACCCTCCCTTCCGCTTTCTCGACCTCCCTCCCGAACTCCGCAACATCATCTACACCAATGTCCTCACGTCAACATATCGTGTCGAGCTTCCCCGCCAATATAAACCACATTTGCACCGCGCTCTCGGTAGAATTCGCTCGCTCGAAATACAATCCACACGTCTTTCCATCCTCCGAGTCTCCAAATCTGTCTACCACGAGGCAAAGCAACTCCTCTACCAACGGAGCACCTTTGCCTTCAGCATTCCTTCCCAAGCCTTACAGTTGGTACGCTCTCGTTGCATTTACTTCCCCATCCCCATGAGTTCTAAACCGTACAGGTTCCACCACGATCGCATCAGCATTGTGCCTGTGCATCTAATGCAAAACATAACTATCTTTATCCCATGTCTAGACCCCCTTCAATGCGTTCGGGATACCATCCTCACATCCACCATAGCAGTTCTAGGACTTTTCTCCGGCCGCACGATCCGCCGCACACGCTGCACCGTTCAGTTCCTGCTCGCCAGCAAAAACCCCAGCGCCAGTCCTCTACTCAGAGAGTCCTTCCTTGGAGCACTCGACAAATTGATAGGTTTCGAAACCACAGTTCTCAGCATGGTTTGTCTCAGTAAGGAATCACGTGAGGCAATGTTGCCCAGTTACGAAATGCTAAATAAGCAGCTAGGAGTGAAGTTGGGTCCTGGGGAGAAAGAAAGGTCAAAGGATGGTCGAGAGGACTATTTGACATATCATCCGCGACGGTACGTGGAGTACCAAGAGGCTACCTTAGTCCGACATAGCTCATAAGCTATAGAGAGTGCGCTTGTTGCAAGTGTTAGAAGGCTGCAGCACTTATGTTGTGGCTACCCCGCTTAGTGACAAATAGCGGTATAGGTAGCCTTTATGCCATTC
The DNA here is from genome assembly GCA_018257885.1 of Parmelia sp. 050094. NCBI lineage: Eukaryota > Fungi > Ascomycota > Lecanoromycetes > Lecanorales > Parmeliaceae > Parmelia > Parmelia sp. 050094. The sequence goes on along the minus strand of JAEUBB010000177.1, from coordinate 26,140 downwards.
TTTATACAATCAATCAATCCTTTACACATTTCAACAGAAAGCAGTAGGCGTTACACTTTTCGGCGACGGCATTACTTCCAGGAGAGGAAGGCATTGCTAACTTGTAGATAGATATAGACGGAACAATGCTCAGCACATGAAAATAGGAGAAGTGAACAATGCCACCTACGGAGCCAAAGGTATCTTCAGACAAAGAAAAACTCCCCAAGAACACTGTGCATCATCTCATGACACATATTACCCCATCCTACCGCTTGATGATCTTAGAAAACAAAATCTCCGTTTCAGAGTGACATTGCGTCGGTTTTCGTTCACTACCGACAAATACCAACTGCAATTATCTTTTCATTCGAGGAGAAAGTATGATACTCAATCCTAACACAAACATGAAGTTATCAAGTAGATAGCAAGAAGCTAGGTCAATCTTTGTTGCCATTCTCGCCTCATGTTCGGAAAATGGACATTCTCACTCACTCGGTCCACGATATTCAGCGACAGCCCCTCAAAAGCGCATCTCCTCAACATGCAATATTTATGTCTCATACAGATCTCCATAATCAATCTTTGGAGATCGTCGATTAGTGCCGCGTAGTCAGATGTCCCCACGTCAGCACGCGCGCAACAGAAGCTTGGACCGCCTCCACAAGCGCATCTCGCTTATATGCAATTGTAGATCTATACTCTGGGAGGTATTCACGAATACATGCCCAATCTACATAAGCCTGAGATACCCTCAATCGTCGATGCCGAGATTCTTGTTCTTTCAGTATGATCCGATACTTTATCCTCCTTGTATCTTCTCTAGCGGCCACCAGCGCTGCATCTCTTCCTAAAACACTAGATATCATCAGGAACCCCAATTTCTCGAATGTACTATCCGCTGATTCTCCCACTCTATCCAATAATTCTAACGTGGAGGGCGACATATGGTCGTGGTACTGCACCCAGATCCCGCGATGGTCTGTGCCGAAACTAGAACCCAGTGACTGTAAGGGCATGCTCGAGTTCTTTTATCTCGAGACGATGTATGATGGCGGCCGCAAGATGAAAAACTTTCGGGCCCCAGGCTCGAGTAAGAGTAGTTATCTTGAGACGCAGTGGACACCACGGAAGTACACATTCGGTAGGGTCCATCCCTTGGTGATATTGCTACCCCTGGAACAATTCCCCTGAACTCCCGGCATCAGCAAACAATCCTCATCACGATCGTCCCAACTCAGATCTCCTACCAGTCGAAACCCGCAGCTGACATCCCTCCGGAAACTAGGCACGTGCACGCTAGCAATAGTCATGATTGAAGATTTGCCCGATCCGGCTTCGCTGCCCGGAGGCTCCAAGACGGGACCAACATCGGATATCTCAACCTACTACACGCTCGGGAAAATAGCGCACAATCTGGTCCAGCAATGTGTGGATGGTCGAGGGGAGATGGGATGGCAACCCGCAGGTACGAGCCAAATTACTTCCTCTCTCATTCCCTGGTCTCGAGACCTCTCGTTTTCATGCACTCGCGGCTCTTGATTTTCCTACCTGGTTTCGAAGATGAGCCGAAATCACGGCTGACGCTGGAATACTCGTATAGGCCTACACGGCGGCATTGGGGTCTTCCTCTGGTCGACGAACTCGGATGAGGATAAGGCGATTGATGCGGATGAGCCAAGGTTCACATTTCCGGGGGTGAAGATCCTGGGCAATGGTTCTGTAGTAAGCGGTTAAGGGTTGGACTTGACGACTATAGAAGTCTCCAAGCAACAGTACAACTGTAATGCTGTCTATGAAGAACCTCTTCGCAGGGCTTTGTTGGAGGGACACTGGACAAGCTGAATATCATTAACATGTCAGAAGACACCTTACCGCGTGTCTCGATCTGTCACGGGAGATCAATCTTGCTTTTGAAACGGACGTAATCCAGCTATGAAAAATGCGGTCTGGTTGGTGTTCTTTGATCTAACTTCCTGTCTTCCCTTGCGCATCCATGTCGAAGACCAAGGTTGTACTCGCAGGTGTGCACAGTTCAATCCACGAAGCGATCATCTTTGAATCGTCTGAATCGTAGTACATATATGGTAGGAGATTTAATCCCGGTGTAACATTAGCAGTATCAGCAGTTCGGCAGTGTCCCTCAATTAGTGCACAGATAGCACCCGCAGATGATGCTCATCCCATCCTGTCAGCCACTTCATAAACAAGCCTTCCGTCAAGTTCGTCTGGCCTCCAGCCCTCATGTCCAAGCTCGTGCAGCCGGCCCTTGTCACTAATCATCTCATCGTTCTTTTCTTTTTTCAGCTCATCATACTTCTCTTGCCAAGAGCGCGCTTGTTTCCTCGCATCTAGCTCACGAGTCCTCTGTCTCCACAGTAGTCCCAGAGTACCTAAAAATGCCACACCAAATGGTATACCGACTCCGAATCCGACAGCTGTTGGCTTGTCAGACGGAGATGGCGAGTTCGGGCACACAGTGGCTTTCGAGGGGGCAGTTGCGGTTGATAATGCAGTTGCGGTTGATAATGAGATAGCTGTAGATGATACTGTGACCGTAATTGTGTAGCTACTGTTTGGCGAAGTGGAGCCGGATGTCCGATTGAATATCACTCTTCCAGCTCGCACGGGAAATGGGGCTGAGCTCCCTTGTGTACTGTTGATGCACAGGTTGGACGTCGAATTACCCGGTCCACAGCAGAAGGACGCGGGCTCTTGAAATGTGTAGATATTTACGCCCCAATTGGTTTTGACTAGGAGACAGAAGTGTCAGTGTCGGTCAGTCTTGTTCTTATGATGATGTTCATAGAGGACAAGAGACACGAGATTGAGGGGTAAAGAATATGATCGCTGACACCTACCATCTTGACAGAACTGTGGACATTCACTGCTTTGCCAGCTTCGATCTGTGCAGCTACCCCGCGAAATAACCTCCGCACCGTCCTGGGCCAGACAAAGGCTGTTATCCAGACAGACATCAGAGTATGCGCAGCACGCACTCGCCTGGCCAGACTGAGCCCGGCAGGGGGTGTCGCGAGTGGATTCCGACCCGTCTGGGAAGTAACATTTTTCTGCGCGTGTCGTACTCGCTTTTCCTAGGATGCAAATTGAGATTGCGATGAGAATTAGACTTGGCATGATCTTTGTAGGAGAAAGATTGGAGATCTGTCGGGCTATTTCGTGTCTGGAGTGCTTATGATTTTCTTACTGTCGGAGAAACNNNCGGACCTCTCAGACCTTTTTCCATTAGCTGCATGTGAGTTATATGCGCAATTGGCTGGCGGATATATACCTGGCTGTGGGACACATGAGATAGAATAATTCATCCTTCTTCCAAATCTTGACAAAACGGCAGGTTTCAAGGCTTTAATAGGATACTGAGGAATCAAATTTGATCAGCGGAGGAGGCTGTGGAGATTCAGCTCCGATGAAAAATGATACGTCTATCGTTTCATGCAGGCTGACTGTATCGACCATCATGTTCATCCTCATGTTAATCTTATATGCATCTCGCGATGGATTGTAATCCCTCGAAACAGGCGCCTCCCGAAAGCTTTGTTCTGATAGGACTGATGTTTCCCAAGCCACCTGAGGACCAATGACTTAAACGCCAGTGAGTTGTTAGGCTGAAGTCTGCGCCATTCACGCTAAGATCGTTTTGGCCAGTGTCCTCACTTCACACGGCGTGGCAACATACCTCATACTCGCTGGAAGAAGTGTCGGGTGTAGATGTGGGCAGTTGCAAAATGCTAGGCTGTCATTGCCTACAGACAGAAGTAATGAAGCCCCACTTTTCGTTGAGTCACATAATCCGACTGCAACTTCTCACACATGAACATGTTCCTCGCATTCAGACGTCAAGACTTTCTTTGTAATCTTCGTCTTCACTGTTAAAGATACTGAATTTGCATATTTGTCCACAGCCACAGTACAAAGCTACCCAGTCTCGGAGCTCCGTGAAATGCCAGGTCTCAATCTGACCTGCAGATACTCCGCCGCAAGATTAGTATTTGAATAGAACCTTGACAACAAAATCCGGATATCCTTCACTGCCATTGCCTTGTAGTGGGCTTCCATTCTTCCCCAACCTCATGAACTCGGCAAAAGCGCTTACATAATCGACTATAACTTGCAAACGCCTCAACCCTTCTCGCTTAGTGTACCCAGTACGGGCCGCTCCGACGTTCAGCCCTACGTTCAGCCCTATGTCTTGATACAGAGGTAACACTTGCACGAGCAAGTCCAAAAAAATAGCAATCTATCGCACCTAGACTATATAGTACACAAAGTCCGCATGCAGCTCTCTAGCGAATTGCGGCGCCGTACGAACAGTAGCACCGGAAGTCTTCACTTGGGGTCATTGGGAATCCTTTCAGTATTGTTCAGCGAACGTTAAGCGTGGACCAAGAAGGAAGCGAGTCCAGCCACTCAGTATAGCGCAGCAAACGGGCAAGATCAAATTGCAACCGCTAATCAGTGGCGAAGATAGACACAAACTTTGTTGAAATTTATGTAAGATGATTGATTGAATCTATGGAAGAATGGTGTAAAGGCTACTTATACCTCTATTTACCACCATATTGGTGTTCACTATAGTCACTGCGGGGTAGCTACAACACATAGTACTGCAGCATTTCCAACACACCCCTATAATACAGCACCATTAGCTACACCCCCGTAATATAATATAGGCACTATTTCCTTTCCTTAATAATCCTCTATAACACGAGTACAGCCCTATTCCTTAACGTATTACGAGCACGACCCTTAAATACCGACTTACTTAATAAAGAGATTAAGACTTAATTATTATTAAAGTAGACTTACTTTTTATATTTAAATAATATACTATTAAAGTAGATTTACTTTTTATATTTAAATAATACTCTAGTTACTTCTTAGATACTAACATTTTTTATATTATTTTTAAGAGATATAAGAAGACTCTCTTTCTCTATATTTATAATCGTTATAATCGTTTCTATAATTATTATAACTTTATTATAATCTTTATAATCGTATTTTTAATATTAGGTCTTTTCTAAGTATTAATAATAAATTATAAGACGTTAAATCTTTTCTAAGTACTAATTATAAATTATAAGATAAGAAGTATTTAAATAAATTAAGAATTAATTATATAATATAGTTATACGAGAGCTTTATAATCTATTAAAATTTATAAAAGATAATTAATTAAATTTATAGAAGAATAATATAAAAGCTACTTATACTTTTATTTACTACTATATTAATATTTACTATAGTTACTACGAGATAGCTATAATATATAGTACTATAATATTTTTAATATATCTTTATAATATAGTACTATTAGCTATATTCTTATAATATAATATAGATACTATTTTCTTTTCTTAATAGTTCTCTATAATACGAGTATAGCTCTATTTCTTAACGTATTATAAGTATAACTCTTAAATATCGACTTACTTAATAAAGAGATTAAGACTTAATTATTATTAAAGTAGACTTACTTTTTATATTTAAATAATATACTATTAAAGTAGATTTACTTTTTATATTTAAATAATACTTTAGCTACTTCTTAAATATTAGCGTTTTTTATATTATTTTTAAAAGATATAAGAAGGCTCTCTTTTTCTATATTTATAATTATTATAGTCGTTTCTATAGCTATCGTAGCTTTATCGTAGTCTTCGTAATCGTATTCTTAATATTAAGCCTTCTCTAAGTACTGATAATAAATTATAAGACGTTAGGTCTTCCTTAAGCACTGACTATAAATCGTAAGATAAGAAGTATTTAAATAAATTAAGAATTAACTGTATAATATAGTTACGTAAGGGCTTTATAAACTGTTAAAATTTATAAAAGATAATTAATTGAATCTATAGAAGAATGGTGTAAAGGCTACTTATACCTCTATTTGCCACCATATTGGTGTTCACCATAGCCACTGCGGGGTAGCTACAACACATGGTGCTGCAGCATTTCCAACAAACTTGGAAGACAAGAGGCAACCTACCACACAGTATATTCATAGGCACACTCAGAGTGTAGTGAATGTCCTCGAGGCACAAGTGAGAAGTGACAGCATTGCAAGTTAAGACTGACTGACTCGAAGATTAAATCACTTGGTGGAATGTCTATTTGGAATGCCAGATCGATACGCCAGTCACTCACACACGACTGCATCACCTGTGTTCTTCATCTCCACGCCCCAAGTAATTCACAAGCATAGCGTGTGAATGAGTTAGTTTAGCGCCCGCGTTCTAGGCATCGACTACTATAAGAATCCTCAATCCTTCCAAGGTGATCGTCTGCAGCCGAGAGAGACATCCACTACTCTGCACAATCGCATCGTTCGCATACTGCAATACATACTATAATCTGTTGATTGCTTTATACAGGCTTCAATCGTTCGCAAATCCAGGCGTTTCACCAAAGTCTGCGGTGTTATCCTTACTGTACCGTATATAACCCCTCACTTTTCCAATCTTCTCTTCTTCCTTGGCCTTGGGCTACGTACCTCCGTCACCTCGGTACTTACTAAGAAATGATCGTGCTGAAACTTGCAATTCCAACGTGCTTAGGCACTTGCACCACCAAAACACTGGTATCCAGAAGACTCCGCCGATTCCTCATCGCAGAGTTCGTCTTCCTGGCTCCGTCACTATCTAACGTAACTACGACAAGTGCCAGTACCAGCACCAGCCGCAATACTTATATAGTCCAAGTACACGTGCCTTCGCCAATATAACTCCCATTCAGACCTCCTGCATCACCACCTCATGGTATTCAGAGGTCGTGAAAATATTAGGTGCTGGGAAAGCGGATTGAGCACTCTTTCAAGATAACTCTTTCATTACACCAATACAGCATCATTCTGTTCACCTTCAATAGCACATGCTCGCTCCATCATACAGCCATCTGCCTCTTGTACATTCTCCACCAGGAATCCTTTTCTCAACTACCTCTTCGGTATTGTACGACAATGCGCCGTTAATCTTGACATTACCCTCGACTGAACATGAGCCACGCAATCACCTTTGAGCGCTGGCTGTTTGTCCTGGGAGAAGAAAGCCTTTACTGCGGCCAAGAGAGAGTCGTTGAGAATGGGAGATACAGATCTACGTTTCTGCGTAGACTAACGATATGCAAACATTTTTAGTGACATCCTCAAGGATGTGCTCTACTCATTCGTCTACGCTATAGCTGTCGAGGAGTCAAGATTCGAAAGGATCAACACCCGATATTTCTCCGTCATCGATGGCAAAGTTGATCTGACCGCGCCTTCTCACCCAGATCACGATTACTAGGAGCGGGAAAGAGGTCCTGACACAACAATGTGACTACTTTTTGACGAAATCGTATGGCTCTTGTGCCCACAAGGTCCCACCATACCTCCTCGTACAAATGCCACTATCGAAAGAGTGATGCTATTCATACACATCAATAGGGACCGTTAGAATGACTCCACGAAGTCGGCTGATGGACCACGAGCATTCCAAAATCTTAATGCCTAGATGGTTTTCGACGTCGTACCAGAGAGCTTGTGAGGAAAGTTCAACGGAATAGCAGAAGACGTCGATCGAACCAAGAACCTTCGTAATTGAAACCATTGATCAGGCTCTGAAATGAGCAGATAACTGGACGGCGATATCATCAACTGAGCCCGCTTTACTAGAGAACAAGTCGAACGTGTCTAGATCATTCCACGCAGGTTCTGGCGTCATTACATGCTTCAAGATTCGCTGCATATGCATCATCTTTCAACTCGTATCTGCTAGCGATTCTTTGTCAGCTATGAACATTTGACCCTCATGGATCCCATCTATAGATCATCATGCGAAGCCCAGGAGAAGATACAACATAATGCGAGACAGAATCGACAATACAGCCAACAAATGTAAGGCAAAAGGTGTACTTTCTTAGCCAAGAACGAACGCAGCACCCATCTTCAATGATTACGTGTTAGAACCTTGAAGAAACTCTTTTGGGACGGCGACGGCGAGCTTTAAAGCTCCAACTTATGTCCTATACAATGAGATCCAACAGAGAAAAGTTGCCTTTCGCGGGGCAAAAAGGACATCCTCCGCAATCATTTATCAGACGACGATGCCATCGAAGACGATAATTTGGCTTGGATGG
>JAEUBB010000176.1:51714-70849 GCA_018257885.1 Parmelia sp. 050094 | reverse complement strand
TCCGTTCATCACCTGCTCAGAGTCTTGCCCCCCGGCTAAGATCTTGGTACGTAGTAATCCCAGATCACCACCTGGAGTCTGCGCAACCACATTTCCATCTTCATCAACGAATTCAAAGTTATATCGCGACAGCAGATGTGGAATAGCTGAGAGCTGAGGACCGTAGCGGGCGGTGTTGTCGTAGAGTTCGAAGAGCGGGACGGCGAGGAGCTTCATGTTTTTGGGAACGCTGAGGACTTCTGCATTGCACGTCATGGTAAGCCCTCAGATCGCCTTCCAAAGAGAGGGGATAAAAACGTACTGCTCTTGGGCAGCTGAATGAAATACAGCTTCTTGCACTCCTTTGGCCTCGTCACATGCGCCGGCAAGAACGGATACATGAACGTCTCAAAATTGGGCCTCCACCACTGTGCAATCGTATCTCCGATATGCCACTCATCATTGACACCCTCACCCGAGAATTGGGTCCCAGATGGCGCCAAGCGCTCGTTGAGACGCGATTTGAAGCCCTCGATTTCGTCTTCGTCAGCATGAAGGTAGTCGCCTGGTCTGGCGAGTTCACACGTGTCAGCTTACGCGGCAGATTCGGAGAAAGGTATGGGGAGGATGAGACGTGACACACAACTTGAAAAACGCGTTCGCAATCTGCAGCATCAGGATGTGGGGGTGGTTGTGCTCATGACAGACGAGGATGCCCTCGCAGGTTCGGCGCATGCCATGTCTCACGTAGTGTTCTTTCAATCTTTCCAGGCGTGCGAGGACCGAGGGATCTTCTTCTGGTTGGTGCTCTTTGGTACCGAAGGTGTAATTACTGAGGGGAAAGAGGCGGATGGTAGGAGGTTGGTTTGCGTTGAATGGTTTAGGTATGACGGGCCTTTTCATGTGAGCTCGCCTTTCAAAGGGTCTCCCTGGGGCGAAGAAAGGTCAGCTTATACTTACGGGTATGAGGTCTGCAGCGCATTCCGCGTCACTGTAGACATTTCGCACTCTGTAGGTGATGGATCCTGGTAGACAATGACTGGAAATCGCGGTGACTGGTTTGAAGATCGCTGTGACTTGTATGCAGCTACGTTGAAATCTTGGTAGAGTTTGTAGCGCTTCAAAGCCCACTTCAAGCTATCAGGTCCGGAGGAGAGGACATTCCATGGGTAGTGGTCCTCGTCAAGGCAATTTTTTGGAAGGAGTTTGGGTATTGGCAGAAGTGCCAATGCCTCAGACTCTGACTCTGGCTCTGGTCTGCCCAAAGGGCGCTTCGGGTTCAGTTCGGGGAAATAGGGCTCGATAAAACCTAGGTGGCCAAACTCTTCCTCTTCTGGAAAAGCTTTGCCTTCAAAGGTGAAGTAATACATATTATTGGTGATATTAAAATCTGCATCTTTACACGCCTGCGTATATGGGTCCAGTCTGGTTGTCTGGCCGTGTGCCATTGTGTCTGCTGTTGTTCGTGGTAGGACAGTGAAATTTTACAACTCAAGACTGGAAAACAACTACATGTACCAACTCAGGCCGAATCAACCAGAACGCTTAACGCTTCAAGTCTCGGCGTCAAGAACATCAATACTTGCGCAAAGCAGACAAAAGCAGACATACTGATCAAGGTTCTCAGGGCATGCCATTCCACTCACATGGCCGGCTTGCGGCCCCGATGAAGACTGGCAACTTTCTCCCCCCTTTCCCTTCCCTCGTTACTCCCAACAGCAACAACAACCCTTCCCCCCTTCCTCTGATCCATCCACTTCAGCGGCCCCACGGGTAGCGAAGCATTTGGCGGCAACCATTTGAGCACCTTTAGAACCTCAGGATCAAGTTTCGGCCGCATGCCATGCTCATACTCAAAGTCTCCGCCGAACTTTTGGGCAATGTTCTCCATTTCGAGATACTGCTGCAGGGTAGGCAGAACCTCAGCGGGCTGCAGGATGTGGAGTTTCTTGACGGTGTTGGCGTCGACCCATTTCTTGATCCAGCTCCAGACCGTTGGGAAGTAAGAAGGTGCTCCAATGATCTGGTGCATGCCAGTTAGCGTTCTTGTCTTTCGTGAATAAGAAGTCGCAAGGCAAGGATGTAAATGAGAGTCATACTAAAACGTGATCGAGGATTTCAGGATAGTTAATGCCAACCAGCTTACTAAAATCCTGCATGTAGCCCCTCATATTCCAGAACTGGCGAAGCCCCATGCCTGAGATATCAACGACACACAGCATCTTTGTGACTGCTACGTCGGGATACTTTCTGCTGGGTATGGCAGAGCACAGCGGCATGACGAACCGAGTCAGCGTATCAAAGATGGTAAAAGCACGTAGCATCTCGGTTGAAACGATGCCCGGCATCTTCAAATCTGACCTTTTGATCTCCATTTTGGCTGAAGACTCTTTGAAGGCTGCCATGGTCTTGGAGTCAAGCTTCCCGAAATCGAACATGCAGACCGGCTGGCCTTTCTTGTCCCTGCGGCCAATCCAATGTGGATACTGTGAAACATGTTCAGAATTCTTACATGTCTGGATGAGCGGGGAGATTTACCAAATTCCTTGTTTCTTCATAAGCGTGGACGTCAATCTTCTCGTAGAAGGAACAAAGCTGATTGACCTCGCGGGCAAGAGAAGCCTCCTTGAACTGCCTGTGAGCGACAGAGACGTCGCACTGCTTGGCGTAGAAGAAGCGCCTAGTAGTTATGTTAGCACAAGAAATCCTAGTCCAGAGGTGTATGATTCTGCGACTTTGGAGATGTACGTACAGCAGGGTGTCCTCGTCATTGATCCCATCAACCACATCATGCTCGCCTAGACCTACAGGTCTTTTCAAAAGGCCATGTGCCTCGCAGAGTCTTTTGAAAGAATTGAAAGCAGAGTCTTCTTGTGTCGACCGTCTTTTAATGGGCTCACCAGCTGCGTCACTTTTGGTACTTGCACTGCTTCTGATGCTTTTCTTGCTGCTCACAGACGGAGGTGGGCTGGGTGGTGCTGCGTCTTGGGCCTTCTTGCTTGATTGCCGACTCAGTGGGAACGACCTACGAGAGGATGATGACGCTCTCTGCTCCGTGTCTGACTGATGACTGACGGCCGTCTCAGCCTGATGACTGACAGCCGTCTCAGATGACGATCTGTCTGCTGAGTCTCGATTTGGTTGCTCTTTCACCGGTGACGATGGCGGTGTAATGTACAATTTGAAAGGCGGAATCGGTGGTGGGCTTTGAGGTTTGGATTCCACTGGTTGTAGTTCCACTTGTTTTGGCTCTACGGGTTTTGGCTCATATCTGTACCTGAAGAACCGTAGGACACACATCATAATCGCTACGAGGGCGAGGTCCAGGCTCGACATATCGACGACGATTTTCATCGGGTGCTGGTTTGATGAAGGAATGTGCAGCGGTTCGTGAGAGATCCTCACCATATCGAAGACACCTATCCACCATTACAAAAATCACACTTGGAGAATAGCTTCGAGTTCAGCTACGGATAAGTTACCTCTTCCCTCAGCTTGTTCGAGTATGATATTCGCCCACCACAGTAGTCAAGTCTGTGGAGATGTCCGGATGAGATATGACAGCGACATCGGCTTTGGCTGGATCCTCTCTCGCTGAGTCTAACGATGGCTTGGTTTCAAGAGCGTTACTCCGCTTTTTCTTATGGGTCTGCGGCGGAAATGCTCGATTGAGTTCTGATTGACGAGACGAATCCAAGTGGCTTTGCTCATGCGTAGCAAGTGTGAAGGGGAGTTGTTCGGACAAGAGGAGCGACGACCAGCAGAGACGGAGAGCTGGAAGCCATGGACTGAGGGAAATGCGACGTCCGTGCATGCATTCAGCTGAGTCGAGACATCCATCCACAGGTGGCTTTCTCTCCCAGAATCGCGGGGAATGCAAGCCAATATCCATGGCTGAACTTTTCTTAGAAAAATTCTTTTTTTCGGCTTCCAAAAAGCGAGTGCATCTGGGCTCTCCACACAGTGGTGGCTTCGAACCAAAAGAAGCTATTAGCGTCGTAAGATCGACTGCCGTGAACACGTAACCCCCACTCATTGATGCCAGATCGTCTCGCAGCTGCAGAGTCGAATGCACCGTGTATGCAATTGACCAATCTTCGGGTCATCCTCATACCTTCCCAAGCAGTGATAGCCCAGTGGTGTTTTCGGTTGTCGCACGGCAAGTCATGATATCAACGCAGCTCTGTAGGTCGCCGAATACATCCACTCCCGCCATGCGTCGCCATGCGTCGCCAGGCGCTTTAGCGCCTCCTTAGTAGATGTTTAATTGCTACGGCAGGGCGGTCCAAGGAAAGCTCCTATCGCCCAGAAGCAGAAGCGGCTTTTACTGAAGATGCAGTCTTCTAGTGATGCCGGTCAGACCGTCTGCTCTCTCCTGCCTCGGATTGCTGAGTATAGTGGCTAGCTGAGCTAGCTTAGGCTGGCGGCTTCCACGCCGAGCTCCGATGTCTGATCTGCACTGGACTTTCCAGAAGCAGATATGACAAGCGCCTCTGCTGGCGGTTTTGAAGCTGGTCGGAACGCCCGAAGGAGTCGGGAGCAGGGAGGCGAGGCTTGCCATGAGAGACAGGCTCAGAGCAGGAAGTTCAGATAGGAAACAGGAGGCTAGGATTGAACAAGGAAGCAGTGGCGGCCGAGTGGTTGGTGAATATTGATTCTTTGTCAACATGTCCCTTTGGAAACGTCTTGTGGTAGGCTCGCAGGTACCTTGGCATAAGTGGCTTTCCCGAAACTTGTCTGGGATTCTCAGCAAGCTAAGCCCCTTGTTGCTTAGCCCAGCCAGCCCAGCCTCCTTGCCGAAGGGAGAGTAGCACTCGCACAGATTTACAAATATAAAATCCAACAAGACCAAGGTACCTATACCCAATCTACCACCTCTACCCAAAATGGGCCCAACCCAATATACACCACCAAGGAAATCGACTGGATCCCTCACCTCATCCTCATCCTCATACTACGCTAAACACCCTCCGAGGACTCCCACCTGCTCCGAGTACTACTTTTAGCTGCTGCTAGAGTGGCAACAAAACTTACCACAGTAAGGGGTCCTGACATGTAATCCCCGAGGAACTACTCCAATATGCAAGATAAGCCCCATGTCATCGACTTCAGGAAAAGGAATGTGATAACTCATGACCCCGCCATTGCATTCCCATGCCAGCAGAACTCGGTCATCACTCGCATAATGAACTAGTCGGAATGGCAGCAGCGCATCTCATTTTCTTACTTTTAAACAAACAAAACTCAATTTTTGTCCTAACTCGGCGTCCGAATCTAGTCACGCCAATGATAGCGCTCCGTCGTCTCGCTCCAATACTCATTCCCACCCAACACATACTCGAGTCCCTTGAGATATGTCTTCAATGCTGGGTCGGCGCCCCCTTTTCCCTCCAGCGCTTTTACCACCATCTCTTGATGGTCAATCTCCCACTCTCGACAGAGAACCCACAAGATTCGTTTGGCCGTGCTGTATGATACCCCAGCATCCATCGACATGTGATTCACAATGTTGAGCAACTTCGCCCCTTCTTTGTGGTCCATGTTCCACAAGCGGAGTTCTTTCTCAAAGCTGTGGATATCGTTGACGATGATGCCGAGTTTGCCATAGCTCTCGTGGATCCCTTCCAGGGACTTCAACGTTTCAGTGGGCACGCGCAGTCGCGAGCTGTATCGTACACAGGCTGCCACAAAGCTTCAAGTGGCTATCGTCAGTCTTAAACCACGAGATTAAGCGGGAGGGGCACTCACGCGCAGCCACCCTCCTTGATCCGCTGTCGGAGCAATGATCCCATGTCTGGACATGTAGAGCGCACCGAGTCAACTTGCGCGGTGATGCAAACGAGGGCTTCTCGAAGCACTTGATCTGCCAGCTCTTTGTCACAAGCACGCATACTTGTCCAGACGTCGTAGGTGATCCATTCGTAAGGATTATTGCGATTTGGGAGTTTCTTGCCCATGGCAATCGGAATCAACTTCTTGTAGAGCTGCTTGCCTTCTTCGAGACTCATGTCTTCGGCCACATCTATCGGAAACCACATCAGTCTAAAAGCGTTATGTGATTAAGCAGACCTACCATCAAGGAGGAACAGCAGTGTATTCACTTTGACCGTGTCCAGAAGACGGTCGTCATCAGCCATGGGAAAGGCAAAACATGCCCAGCGGTTGGTTTGGGAGGTGAAAAACCTGTCCCTCTCTTTCTGGCTCTTGAACGGCCAATGCTTCATATAGAAGCTATCGAGCTCAGCACATACTGCGTCCGCGCGAGGATGACACTGAATTTCAAAAATGGTCGGAGGCGGCTTGTTGCAAGGAACGTAGGGGACAACTTGACGAGACCATACAAAACCCATGGTAAATATGTCGGCCAGTCGCGACGTAAAGGGTTGGACAAGCGGTAGGTTGAGTATAAGGGGGCTCAGGCGAGAGTGAACGTTGTGGATTGACGGCGACCAAGCAGCTGGCTTATGAAACATTGGGAACATCTTTGTCTTTAGGGTTCTGCGGCGGGGACTGCTCGTTCAGTGTTTATAACTAGAGTATTCGTAGCTTTCGCTCCTTTTAAATGTGACTTGGGTAGCCGCAGAAGGCAAACTTCAGCTTCGGTGGATCAGAGGCTGAGCAGCCACCAATTCTTTTCACCTCCTGCAAGAGTAGCCGAGCGAGTCAGACATGTGGAGCTGAAAATATATTCCGAGAATTAGTAGAGATAACATCTTCTTGAAGCCGACTGGCCAGCGCTTGAATCGGAGACCCTCGTACTGACGTCGTGGAGAGCACGGACAATTTTTTTCTTCTCTGACTGTACGCATGCATGAAGATCCGAATAAAGTTTGGCGTGTATGCATGCGAAGGCTGAACATGCAAAAGTGAGGAATCCCGAAGTGATGCAAGATTCTGCATGTTAGATACCCCTTTCAGAACCAATCCAATTGTGGCACTAGCTTGAAAAGGGTGCCATAGGCGAAGAAAAATGTCGTAGTCGTCGTTCTGCATCTCAAGAGTGGAGAAGACATCCATAAGCCATGCAAGCCTTGCCTTGGATGACGCTAGGGTCAGCTGGCACATGACAAAGGGGCTTGCTGATCGCTTTCCACAGCTGCTTGTGCCGTCTCCGTTCAAGCTCGGTCTCTAAAATAATTCGTAGAGTCCAGTATTTGGAATAAGTTCTAGAACGACTCACTATTCAAGACAGAGCTGCCTGTTGCAGCTTGCCACAAGAGCACGCCGAAGCCGGACGAGAATGGACCTTGATCCAGAGATTCAACCGCGCCATTCATTGACTCGAGGAGGTGTTGAGCTGTGATTGGCAGGAGTTGGAATCCGGAAGCCTTTCGTCTTATCTGGCGAGGATTTGCAGGTTGGAGAAAGACATACAATCCCTCCGGCTACCTTTGAATATCACCAGCCCAACTCAAACCTGCCTTTCACGGCCTCTATAACTCATCTTCCTCATGTTTGCAGTATTCTTCCACATTCTTTCGATGTTGCTTCCATCAAGACTCCTCACTTTGCCAAAGGTCAGCGAAAACCTGGAAATCAGTATCAATTCCCCCAAGACGATAAAGATGGAGCCAGACACTATCATGCTAGATACACCAACAGTAACGGGTCAATGGCCGGACGAATCCGCCGCAGTTCACCCAACACTCTCATCTACTCCATCCTCTCCGTCAGACAGACTTGACACAACAGAAGCAGAGACAGAAACGCCTCGATCACAGACACCTGAGTCAAGCATGGAGAACGAGGATGTTTCGAGTCACAAGGAGATTCTAAATTTCTCCGGATTGTGGACGGAACAAAGCGAAAAGGTTCGTTGAACAGACACGAGCTTCATCTAGCCATCATGCTGACTAGCTCCACAGGCTATCACCAAGCCATTTGAATATGTGACATCTTTGCCCGGCAAGAACTTTCGTGCGCAGGTACTAGCTGCCTTCAATGTGTGGTTGAAGATTGATGAGCGATCCCTCAACATCATTGACCGAGTTGTGGGAATGCTCCACAACGCGTCTCTATTGTAAGTCCAAAATCAGTGACGCTGACTTCACGAAGAGTTACCAAGTATTTTAGGATTGATGACATTCAAGATGGCTCCGAGTTGAGGCGTGGCTTTCCCGCGGCACACAGAATCTTTGGTACTGCCCAGAGCATCAACGCAGCCAACTATGCGTACTTCCTCGCACAACAAGAGCTTGTTCATTTAGGCAATCCTTGGGAGGCTTTCCGCATCTACAACGAGGAAATGCTGAATCTGCACCGTGGGCAAGGCATCGAGCTGTTCTGGCGTGATACTATGACCGTGCCGACAGAGGACGAATACTTGCTCATGATCTCGAACAAGACTGGAGGCCTATTCCGCCTGGCAGCTAGACTGATGCAGAGTGCTAGCACGACCACGCACGATGTCTTGCCATTGACGGATGTGATAGGTTTGATTTTCCAAATCCGGGATGATTACAACAACCTGTGCTCTGAGCAGGTCAGTTGCTAACCCCCTCGTCTGGATACCAGTCAGAGTACTGATAACCTCACTTAGATGACGGCGGCGAAAGGGTTTTGTGAGGACCTGAGCGAGGGTAAATTTTCACTCCCAGTGATCCATTCGATTCGAAGCTCGTCCACATACAACAATGAGCTTCTCAACATCCTCAAGATGCAGACCATGGACCCCGGTCTTAAGAGTCATGCCTTATGGTATATGCGGACACAGACCAAGAGCCTAGACTACACCAAGGCCAAGTTGCAGGATCTCCAGCAGCAAGCGCATGTGACAGTCGGCAGGATTGATGCACCAAATGACATGATTGAGGGTTTGTTGAATAAATTGCGCTTGGAGTAAGTGTTGTCAATGGCGGTGCACAGCGGAGAAAGAGAATGGACTTAGTCCGTGTTGTCAATGAAAGATGAAGGAAAAAGTAAGCATGAGATGGCGCATGAGGCGACGTTGCAAGGCTTAGCTTTGACATTAGTGAATTTTTTATTTCATTATTTCACGCACAAATCTCGCATTTCTATTAGCCCTAACCCTAAGCCAATTATACATCAAGCCTCGCCTAGAGTACATTGAAACCTACACGTGAGTGGTGCATGTGCTACAATGCCAGGGCTACCACCACAGTATTACTTGCTGCGCACTCAGTATTCTCTATAGTGTTCCCCTTTCGACTTCTGTTGTTCAATAAGTGGCATATACTAGGCACGCCATGACTGTAAAGCGTAGTAGGCGAAGAGATATGCTGACAAAGCTTTTTGCTACATTGCCGATTTCAAGATGAGGGCAGACGTCGAGCACAGCAAAAACGTTTAAGCCTGCCTTGATGAGTGTCTAGCAATTCCGTCTTTGGTACTAAGTGGGAATGGAGGGAAGCCTAGTGCAGAGGGGAACAAGAATGCCCGCAGTATACTTGAGATTTCTGGCGCTGGTAGTGGTCGTGGTAGTGCTCAACGCTCCCGACGGTCGACCACCAACGACCTAATTATCAGTCTGGACCTGGACCAGTCGAAACTAATAGTACCCGAACCACTTCAACGATTTCGTATATATTCGGTTGACTGGTTTAGATGTATAGACTAATATTTGAACTATTAGGTAGTCAACTAGTTTAGTCGAAGATTAGTGGTTCCATCAAAATCCTCCTAGAAGAGATCCTAAAATAGAAGTGGGAGCTGCTGAAATGCTAGAAGATTTTAGTCGAACCGGTTCAATTGCTGGTTGGACGGGTTATAAGTTACCCTAACTACCAACCATGTCTATAGCTTCACTTTGAACTAGTTTCGGCCTCTAGACCGACGCCTTGAACGATCGGGAATGTTGGTAGTGCTTGAACCCTTGACCTGCCGCCCCGTACTCATTATGAGCGATACACGCAATCTGAACGGTAATTGTGCCGGATGAGAGGGAGAGACATAATGATTTGACCCGCATATGACTACAGCGCTCACATCCATTCAAGTGTACATGTGTATCAACTGTGATAGGTAAAGCCCCGCTCACTGTTGAAAACATTCAAGCAGGGTTGACTGATTCTCCCAAAGGCTCTCCAGGAGCAGACGCTATTGGTATGCAATTTTGGGCAAGAAGACTGGGAATCGCATATCGCATGTCGCCAAATTCCGACACTCGTTGAACATCATTGCCCGTCTGCTCCTTGATCTTGGCTTGAAGAGCGAGGCACTATACCCAAGCTCAGTCGAATTTGTACATCTCGTTCACCATATCACGTTGAAGATCTATGCCCAGTCTCGATAGCCAGAGAGTGAAAGCGAAAGATTTGATGTCTCGGACACCTGATGTACGCTTGATGCTGTCGGAATGAGACTCTTCACGTCTCACTCTTCGCGTCTCGACTAACTGATGTGTGTGCCATGTGCTAAATCGGATCGTAACTTTCATCTTTATGTCTTCCACGGCCGGCTCAGTCTTTGAGTCATGAGTCGAAACATTCTCGGTGGGGTGCACACCACTTGTCCAGTAACTGTGTGCCTCGCTTGCTAGGTAAGTGCCTTGCACATCTTTTTGAATGGTCGACTGCTTCTACATTTAGAAAAATTGCGCTGCTTTATTTTCCTCAAGATTGAATTCAGCAAGATACATGATGCTTTGCAATATGCATAGAATAGCAGCACCCAGTACCCTGGCTTTGACATCAACAATTCTGATATAATGCTCTTTGGGCTATAATCTCTTTCAAAAGACCAGGACACGGTTTGCCGTGGTTGTCAAGGTTTGTGGATTATGATCTCCACACTACGCTTACCAAATTTTCAGGGCTCCTCTCGCTGTTTTCTAATCATTCTGATTTTTTGGTAAGTAGATGCGGATTGTCACAGAGTTCGTCGCTCATTTTACTGTTCGTAAGTGTCTTTCGCCCTGCGTATTCCTATTATGCTCATAGACAGTTATCCCGAATTTTTCCGCTTTCTCCAAATTTACCTTTTCCATTTTTTAGGCATCTGGATATCACGGACAGAGACTTTTCACCTCTGTACCTAGGTTGAAGAATGGAGATGCAGTCGATTCACCTAACAGCTCTATCATGAGCAAGACCCAAGAACAAACCAGATCTATAGAGTATCAACCGATGGCAAAAGGATTGTCGGCTGTCTCCGATCGATATGGCGTCTCAAGGGATTTCCATTTTCTTGGTCGCGGTACCGGTATACTAACGTACACGCCTCAATCAGCAATCTTAGGAAGATAAGATTCAGACGTAGTTTGAGATACGAGTAAATCTTCCGACTTCAGTATCTCGATACACCGTGTCTGTCCTGACGGATTGGGCGCTCAAGCACGGAATTTTGAATCTCCCGATCGGAGTGTAGAGCTTGTCTAGCACTGACTGGGCCCAGGCAGAGCTTCAGTCGCTTCTTGGTGGCCAGCAGCGTTGGCACTGGTTGAAAAGGTTGGATTTTGGGTCTCGAGCGCAAGGACTGCTCGAATTGAATCTAGAGCTGCACCAAATGTCATATATACGAGCCAACGGTTTCACTTTCGTTTGTACGAAGAGTGGAATAATTCTGATGATGGAAATGCTATTCTTTTGTGGAGCAAGTTTCCGTGGGTTCAATGAACTCATCGACTACTTCGATAGTATATAAAATACAACGACCGTGTTCGACTAGAAAATAAAGCATAGAAGCGATTTAGAATAGAAAGATCTCTAGACGAAGCACCCACATTGTTTATATAATCACATGTGGGGCTGAGATCATAGGGCTGAGGCTAGGGTTAGATTTTTCATACACAGCGGTCAACCCCTTATCAAATCAGTCAATCATAAGTCAGCCTCAAAATTGTCAGTGAGCCGATTGGTTCTGATCCCGAGAGCACACCAAGTGTCAAATATCAAACCCCAAACTACACCATCGACTGCTAGGACCAATTGTTCCAACTGTCGGTGGAACAATCAACTGTTGCTAACACCGATAGTCAGTACAGGTAGTTTACCAGCGTCGGAATGCATGAAGGATTAAAGGTCTCTGCAACTCATCTTCTCAAGAACCAGGACAGACTAGACAGCTTTAGTCACCGCGTTGACATCCCGACTTCCTGCTCTGATAGCGAGAATGTTTGGGTAGTTTACGAAGCTCGTGGGCGATTAAGTGCCTCAGGATATGAGGCTGGGCTTGATACGTATAATACTTCTGGACTCGTCTAGCCGTGTCTTCATATGAATAATAAAGACTCGGCGAAAGGATCCGAGAGGCGTGGTACTTGGGCTCGGTGGGAGGTGCAGGTAGGAAGAGCGGTGCTATCGGATCTTTGGACGATGTGGTGTTGCATGATACAGGTCTTGGCAGCAATGTGCAGTTGCAACGCCGATCAGTGCTTTCTCAAAGTACATAAATCCATGCTCGGATGCCCATGCAGTCACCAGCTTGCTGCTGCTTGCAAGATTATATCCTGCGAGTCCTATTTCTTCCCTGCTTGCATTTTGGACCACAATCCCAAATGANAGTGACTTACAGTGTACGGTATAAACGGACTGAAATGAACACCTTGCGATAGTTGGGGGCCATATTGTCCCGCTTGTCCGGCCCAAACCTAGTCCAGCTCGGCCCAACTCTAATGCTCTTCATCCAACTCTCCCTGAGCTCCCCCATCTTCCGNAGTGACTTACAGTGTACGGTATAAACGGACTGAAATGAACACCTTGCGATAGTTGGGGGCCATATTGTCCCGCTTGTCCGGCCCAAACCTAGTCCAGCTCGGCCCAACTCTAATGCTCTTCATGCAACTCTCCCTGAGCTCCCCCATCTTCNTCGATGGCTGCGTCAAAGGCTTCGTCCTGCTCTCGTCCGCCAGCAACTTGGGGCGGGATGCCGACATTTTCCGCTCCATGCTCGACTGGGAGCAATTTAGACTTGAGCAGTGGGCCGAAAAGGCCAATCTACAGGATCCATCCCATGCGGACATGCTTATGGATTGGAAGCTCGTTGCGGATACCTTGCAGCATCTGGAGAATCTCACCAATGATACCAAACTACTAAAGGACAAATACAACCTTGTCTTGTTGNTCAATGTTCCATAACTCCCTTCAACGAACATGGCCGAAGCTGTCGGAGCAGCAGCCACGCTCTTGAGCATCATCGGCTTCTCTTTTCAGATCTTCGATGGCTGCGTCAAAGGCTTCGTCCTGCTCTCGTCCGCCGGCAACTTGGGGCGGGATGCCGACATTTTCCGCTCCATGCTCGACTGGGAGCAATTTAGACTTGAGCAGTGGGCTGAAAAGGCCAATCTACAGGATCCATCCCATGCGGACATGCTTATGGATTGGAAGCTTGTTGCGGATACCTTGCAGCATCTGGAGAATCTCACTAATGATACCAAACTGCTAAAGGACAAATACAACCTTGTCTTGTTGGAGAGAGCTCCTCCACTTACTAAGGCGGCCACTGTTGGTGTGGAAGACGAGAAAACTTCGACCAGTCGCTTCAAAAGATTGTTTGGCCAAGGAGAGAAGTACTCATCTACCGCTGCAGCCAAGGTCATCCAATCAAAGAGCAGTCACACAAAGAAGCTCTGGTGGGCTGCTGTGGACAAGCAGAGCATGAGGAATCTTATTGATGATATTACGTATTTCGTACAGCGCCTGCATGATCTATTAGACGCTTCGATTCAATCTCAAATGAAACAATCGGTTGATACATTGCTGCACGATGCGACTCAAAGATATCAGAACGTTCCTGACCTTGAATTCTTACGAGAACTGGCGGCTCGGATAAAGCCAACATCACCAGAAGACGGTCGAGACAGCGATGACATCAACGCCGAGATTGACCAGAAATTCAAAAACATGCTTTTCTATTCCATCGGAAAGGGCGAGGTCAAAGAAGTAGAACTCCTTCTAGATAAAGGGGTTGATATGCATGCGGATGATCGTGTTGGATGGCCGCCGATGGTTCGAGCTGCGGAGATTGGCCAGCTCGCTGTCGTCGAGATCCTTCTTGCGCGAGGCGCAGATCCTCTGAAGGGCACAATCGGCAACCGACTACCGCTCCACTTTGCATCGGAAGGCGGGCATTTGGCCGTTGTCAGCTTGTTATTGAAGCAGCCGAGTGTCGAAACGAATCTAAAGGATTTTACCGGGCAAACAGCACTCTTCAAAGCTGCCAACAACGGTCATCACGAAGTTGTAGAGCTCTTACTGCAGCAAGAAGGCATCGATCCAGATGCGGCATCCGATGATGGTTTCACGCCCCTGTTGCAAACGATTTTTGGAAGGCACCAAAGAGTGGTCAAACTCCTACTTGACAGAGCAGACGTCAACCCAAACAAACGCGATACGAAGTACAGTCAGACGCCCTTGTGGATGGCGTCTACCGCTGGTGACGAAATCTTGGGGCTATTCCTTGAGAGGAAGGATGTCGAGATCAATGGCCAGAGTCGTTGGGGCGAGACGCCCTTGTATCAGGCTATTCAACGCAAGCGTCTTTCGGCCGCGAAGATGCTTCTGAATGCTGGCGCAGATCCCAATGTTCCCACAGATGAGGGAAGAACCGTACTCTCGTGGGCGGCAGCTGAAGGCAGCGATGAATCGATCGAGCTGTTGCTCAAACAGCCTAGCATTGACCTTGAAATTCCGGACAAGTCCGGCCAGACACCTCTACTACGAGCAGCTGACGCTGGCCATACCAAGTGCATCCCGATGCTGCTTGGCAAGGGTGCCAATGTAAAGCACGCGGATAACGAGGGGAGGACTGCGCTGTCTTTGACTGCAATCAAAGGCCACAAGGTCGTCGCGAAGCTTTTGCTCAAAAATAATGCGGAGATCAATGCGCAAGATGAAAGAGGAAACACTCCACTCGCATTAGCTACAGAGAAGAATCACGACGCGGTTGTCAGATTCTTGCTGGAGAGTGGTGCGGACGCAGACGTTCCTGATGAAGACGAGGAGACTCCGTTTGAGAAGGCTAGGGATCGCCATATGAGTCAAATTGTCGAGGTGTTCAAAGAGGTCTTAAAACTTTGAGTCATCTCTATCCGCTCCTTCGCTCTCTTCGACCGCTCCGACTATGTAGCCATTTTCAACCCTTCATCTACCACCAACCAGGTTTTCGCTACTATCCTCCTTTCTGACCATGGCATACCCATAAGCTGCTGTCGAACTTTCTCTCGGATCCCATCGAAGAACAACGCAAAGACCATTTCCTACAAAGGACCATCTCCCCACGAATTCCCTGCTACGTTCAAGATGCCCCTCGACCGCTACCTCTTATCAACCACACAACAACGTAAACTGCAGGAAGCTCGGCAACCTCTAATCCAGCCGCGGTCGCTCTCACTCCTCATTCTTGTACCATCCACCAAATACCGGTGCCCGGGATCTCGTCCCAAATGACAACCATTTAAATCGAATAAGCC
Organism: Parmelia sp. 050094; assembly: GCA_018257885.1. Lineage (NCBI taxonomy): Eukaryota > Fungi > Ascomycota > Lecanoromycetes > Lecanorales > Parmeliaceae > Parmelia > Parmelia sp. 050094. The sequence continues at coordinate 55,503 of JAEUBB010000176.1, read as the reverse complement.
CCAAGTCTGCTCCTCCAGCACGCTTTTAGCGGATGCATACTCTATGATTGAAAAAGATGGCGTCTCTAGGCTTCTTTTCCTACCCGAGCTGGGAAAAGCAATCTATTTAGGTAGCTCTGTCCGTCGCCCGCTAGGCTTGAGCCGTGTGTGGGGAGAAAATGTGATCCGAGTGTGAAAACGAACATGGCAACGCATCCATCCTCGAAATTCCACAGCACGGGGTAGAGGACATCGGCCGCACGCCATCAAAGAGCTGCTTTGCCGCTTTGCCGTTTCAGCAAACAAACGCAACACCGCATCAGCACCAGCACCTCACCTTTCCACCGTCCTATCCGCACATTCCCCGCCCGCGAGAACAAACTACAGCCACTTTACTCGTCATCCCTCCATTTTCTCCCACGCCGTCCACGCACATAAGCCACTATAGCCTCCATCCACAGTCGCACCCTCCTTTCAACCCAACCGAATCCCAGAAACAACATTGCTGGATTCAGGGAATCTCAGCACGACACAGACCCGCACGCGGGTACGAGAGACTCGAGTCGCCAGCCATGAATGCCCTCGCCCATGACGCCAGGACCCACAGGTAACGTAAGAGCACAAAGAGGATACGTTGAAGCATCACTTAGGCGCCTGATTGACGGTGAGTAGAGGAGTCTCCAGACGAGCTTCAAAGCACATGTGGAGATTTCAGCTCGCGAGGATGGATTTCCGAGCAAGGTTTTCTATGAACAAAGAGCTACTATGTATGTACGGATTGGGTCAAGTCGATCAAAACGCTTGGGAACGATGTAGCAACGACCATGGAAAGAGGATCGAGAGGGTGGAGCGTTAGACAAGATGGTGGCCTCTTGCTCAAGTCCCATTCATCTGCTCCGACAGCACCTCGTCCAACACCTTGACATACTTTTCCACTTCTTCCACTGCGTTCGTAATCAGCTGACGCACATTTCACATTTTTCGTCCTACTAGGCGACTTACCGGTGTTGTAATGCACCATACTAACCCGCACAACCCCGTCACAATCTCCGAGTCCCAGTAGATCATCCACCATCCTCTTACTATAAAAATGCCCCCACCTGCATCCAAAATTGCTCCTGCTCTCAATGCCATCTACGATATCCTTCGAACTCTTACCCTTAACGGTGAAGCTCACAACCGGCACTCTTAGTTCCTTACTTGCAGATTCCTCACCGTGTATTGTGACGCCCTCCCTCTTCCGCAGATAAGACAGCAGTACCTCTTGCAACTTCTCCTCGTGCAAAGCAATTGCTTTCCATGTTGCGGATTTGTCAGCGCCGAAATAGGAGACGACGGAAGGAAGTGCGGCTACGAGCTCGTAGCTTGCGGACGCGAGACCGAGCTTGGTTTCGAGATTGGTGCCGGTGTGAAAGTAATGGCCTAGGGAGCCAAGGGTCTCTTGGGCGGACCTGGAGGCGTAGAGGATCGCTATGTGGGGACCGTAGACCTAGAGATGTTGTCAATGCAAAGATGACTCGAGATTATGCATTGGGGAGAGCCGCATTGGAAGTATCTGCTTACTTTGTACCAAGAAAAAGCGTAGAAATCCACGCCCAAAGCCTTGACATCAACCTCCCTATGCGGCGCCAATGCCACCCCATCGACGCACAACTTCGCACCGGGTATCGTATGCACCATCTCCGCAATCTTCTTCACGTCGTGGATCGTCCCCAGCACGTTACTCGTATGCGTACATGTCACCAGCGCAGTCTTCTCCGATAACAGCGGTTTCAGATTCTCGGGCGTGAGCATCGGGGAGGGGGATGTGGGGGTCGGAGAGGCGGGAGCAGCTGGCCACCATTTGATGGCATAATTGTGCATTTTGGCGAGGCGCACCCAGGCGGAAACATTGGCTTCGTGGTCGAGGGAGGAGATGACGAGTTCGGAGCCGGATGGGAGGTTGAGGATGAGTGAGAGGTTGGAGAAGAGCTGGGTCGTCGAGGGCCCGATCACTGTAACGCAGATCCACTGTCAGTAGCAGAAGTGGCAGATCAATTGACCATCTACTCTACCGATCTCATCACAAGCAGCGCCCATAAATCCCGCCGCGGCCTCCAATCCCTTCCCATAGCTCTCGGTGCTCTGCTTGGCCACATTATAGCTCGCGCCGAGCTGAACGTTCGTCTCCTCGAGGTAGTCTTTTACCCTGCATATGGAAATCAGTTTCCCCAAGCAAGCCGAGCAGTATGCTCGGATGTCATGGCATTGGTGATCTAAGTCGTACAGCAGAGGTGGATCAATCGTACGAAGATGCGACTGTGCCTAGCACTTGGCTGCCTCCGGCATTGTCGAAGTAGACTTGATGGGATTGCTGGAGAGCGGGGAACTTGGCGCGGGCGGTGATTGGGGAGAAGGACGCCATACTTTGAAGTAAACAATAGGAGGGGAAGGAAAGAAAGGAAGTATTGACGTTCGTCATTCCCCGCAGAAACCTAACCCTAGCCCTAATCCCAAACCTAGGACTTTCTTTTTTGTCGGTTTGGTAGGTAAGGTGTATCGTATTTTTTGTAGCATCTGCTAATGTTTATGTATACTATTGCAGCGGAATGAGACACCTGATATGGTCCACAATGAATCAATTCCTAGAAAAGATTATCCGACTCCAGCCCCTATGTCTCCAGTCACGGTTGGCGAGGCACCGGTGTCGGTACCCTGGATGACGAGAACTTCAGAACTCATCAAACTAGGCTCCAATAATGCTGTATAGACGAGAAAAGAGAGCAATTCAGTTCCGCGGAGAGCACCAGATCTGATTCACACGCTTGTGTAGAGCAAGGTATGAAAATCATGCACAAGCTAGAAGGCTTGGAGATAGATCGATGCATGCAAACATATACAGCAAAGTGATAATAAATACTAGGTACATGTGAATTTTGAAAGCCGTCAGATGTCAACATGTATTCATATCAAATCGTCTTTTTCATTGCCGCAAATCTCTCAGCGCTGGAGCAAATAGTAAACCGAGATTGTTCCGTGACACTCACTTCGTTCATCTTCGTACTACTCTCACTTCCGAACGTACAATGCCTCATGCTCACGACGTCTTGGGTCTCCGACCATAGACGACGTAGCTAAGGTCCACCCTGTCAGCAAGCTATTCCAACTGTTCAAGCACGGATGGGCTCACAAGTCGATCTGTGCGTGAATCGTTGGGTCTCGCAGATCCTTTCGCACATTGGCAAGCAGTACACTGACTTCCTCTAGTTTCCAGCCCAGAAACTGCGTGAAGAGTCTCAACGAAAATGCTTCTAGGCCATCTTCAATCTGCACTAGGTTCCAGGCGCCAATGGTTTTCTGGGGTTGCGTTAGTCATCTCGACTTTGCAGCTATTGTGTTCGGGAGCAGAGCACTACCAAATGCTTGTCTTTTGCCCATGGTCCAATAGGCAGGCGAAACTTCTCCGCCTGAACATCCTCAAAACCTACGTCTTTCATCCAGCCCTCAATCTTCGCCCCCGGACAGGCATCTCGGCCAAAGCCTTTGGCTGCATCAAGTAAGATTGTGATCCACTTTTTGATGTTTTGTTCTGGCTTCAGAGACCCATCCTCAGAGTAATAGTCGACATCGAAGTCTTGGAATTCTGCCCATTCGCCGGGCTTTGTATGTTCGAAAGCTTGGCGTATCAATTTAGGCCAGTCTACAATGGAAGCAGCCAGATACCGCACGTGTACAAAGTCGAATTTCTCCTGGAAGGTCCAAGGCTCTTCCGCGTCGTCTATTTGGAACTTTACGTTGGCAGGGACCCTTGATCGTTAGCTTCCCTTCATG
>JAEUBB010000176.1:19805-34454 GCA_018257885.1 Parmelia sp. 050094 | reverse complement strand
CTTTCCTGCGGTTGAGGAGAGCTTGGATTGGTTGAGGTAATTGTGTGGAAGAGAGCTACGTGTAATCCGAACATTGTTGGTAGGGCGGGTGCAATGGAAATTTTGACTTTGAAGAGTCTTAAAAATTGTAATGCTTGGAGGGCTTAGAGTGCATGCATGATAAAAAGAATAGGTAGACCGTTTACGAACTATTGAGAAACTTTTCCACAGACGGGCGCGAATAATTTCATGAACCAAGCTAGAAAGCGAGGTTTGAGGCGGAACACACAATTGCATTAGGACATGGAAAAAAAGGGCTCATACAAACCTCGAAATACCGGACGTCAGTGGTGAAGCGTTGTTAGCAATTATCGGACTCCGATAGGTAATGAGTTGAACGGGGTGATCTTTCAAGACTGATTGGCGACATTCAAATCTATCCATGACAGGCATTGGCCGATTTTTCTGCAACATTCGCACAAGATGTGCGCTCGATGTTGCAAAGTTTGACAAGCTTTACTCTTACTTTGATGCCACCTACTTTCCAATAATACCCCTCAACAGGTCCTGAATTCCTGGAACGAGAAGTCGCACCGTATTGCCCACATCCGGCGGCGTGGCATCCGAATCACCCACCTTTTCAAGATTAGCTGCGTCGCCCTTCCTCCTTCCATCGATATCAACCGTTGTGGCATCTCTCACACTTTCGCTCTTGCCGGATCTTACCGGGCCATTGGGATTGGCAGGCGTAATTGGTGTCTCGTCCATTAGCGTCTGCCACCTTGAAAGGTACATGCCTGGGCCGCGCTGGATATCGGATTCTCCTTCCGCGAGGTGATTGATGACTGTCTTCATACTCTGAGTAGAGCTGTGTGTGAGAGTGAAGAGATATTCTGCGTGATTTTCGATCTCTGGGAGGATTTTGGCCTTCTCTTCTTCCGAGAGTCTGGACCAAAGTGACTCGACATGTGGTGTGAAGTCGCCAGCTGCTGCGGTGCCTGTGCTCTCATCATCGATGGCACGCTCAGTCTCCTGCTTGTACTGTCTTGCAGCGTGGACTGCATAGTCGTGGTATTTTTGAGACAAGTCCTTGTTGTTCTTGAGGACTTGGTGAATGAATCTATGCGAGCTGCCTTGGTGCTTTTGCAGCAGGCGGCAAAAGTCTTCAACTGACGGAGGCTGTGACATCCCACCTTTGTTTTTCACGGTGGATACGCTGATAAGATCGTTCAAGAAGTTCTCGAGGTCTGAAATGCCGCCGCTAAGATCGTAAGCTTGGTGAAGGCCACGTATGATGGGATCGTATGCGGGAAGGACAGTTCGAATTGATGATGTCAATAGATCTGGTGAATGATGACAGAGACCATCGACTAGTTCCTGTCTATCTCTGATGGCCAACTGAATAGCAAGGTATTCCAAAGCAAGTTTGTGCTGGTGGTCAGATGGCTTTGCAGATTTCGTCGAGCTAGTAAGTATGGCATTTACGATTGATTCCGGCTGACTCTCTGGATACGTCAGCATCGTACTGAGGTGATAGCCAAGGCAGTGTACCGCTTTCCGATCTATTCTTTCGCATCTCCTCAGTGGACTTTGAGCCATAAGCTTTGAGCAGTGCTAGATCATCCTTGCTGGGCGCATCTTTGTCCTTCTCAATTGCACTTGCTCGCTTCTTCAATTCGTTACTGTCCGAGCTCAAGACTGTGGAGATGATCCTGTGATAGCTTTAGCGACTGATCTATGCCGTAATCGAGCAAACTTGACATACTGTTGCATCAAGTTCATGCCCGAATCAGAAGGTTGGCCCCCGAACCATGAAGTGACTGTGCTCATGTTCATTTTTGCAAGGATCAACTTTACCATCCCGTTCAGCATAGTTGCCGCGTTGCCCACTTTTAGAGTTTGTCGAATCATAAAGTATGGTGCAAGGTTGTGAGCCTTGGTCAGCAACGGAATTATAGATTGCCCCCGCGGTGAAATGACTACGATGTAGTGGAGGAAGGAGCCCAGAATGGTGACAGCGTATTCATGAGCAGCTTGTACCAGAGACTCATGATCTGACAAATTATCTGTCTCGGTAGCTTTTGCAAACAATCTGTCCAACATATCCCCATAGATGATCTGCTGCAGAAATTCATCCCAGGCGGCGACGACATCATCCGGGTTTGAGGTATTGTATTGGTGCTTCTTGTTCTCAGCGTGCCTCGGATACCCACCTAAACAGCCTCTGGAGACAGACTCCACAATCGATGCTGTAGCCGTAGACAAAGTCTTTCGAATCCCAATGGAGCCCTTGTCGTAGCTTTCACTGAGATTGCCTTCGGCCAAGACAACAACAAGGCTTCTGATGTTGGTCCAGAAATCTGGGGCAACATCTCGAAGGCCAGGGAGTACGTAGATGAATTTATGGAGTAGTATTTGGAGTAGAGGTAACGCGCTCGTATCTGTTTTTTGGGGCTCTCCTGGAACCTTGAAATCCGACACGATCTTGGGGTCCTTCAAGGCCTGAATCTCTGCATAGGTCACGTGGTGGGTCAAGATATCGAACAAGGCATGTGCTTGACGAGGAGAGAGCTGTTGAGTTCCCATGATACTGTATACTGTATCATTTCAAAATTGATTTCAGCCCAAACATACTATTACTTCATTGACTTTGACTGCGGCGTTGGCTTTCGGACGCGACTTCTTGGCGCGTCTCAGATTTAAGGTGGAACACTCAGCCCTAGGTACAACGTACACTAAAGTATTCCTTCGTGCGCTGAGATTGCTGCTACATCATCTTTGTCTTTCCTTTTCACACCACTCCCTCACGATTATACTCGCAATTCTATATTCGAAGACTGTTGATCAGAAGAAAATCTCCGTGAGAGACCTTGGCAACAGTATGCAGGCCAGGGTACGGCCACCGATGGCTCTAGATCACCCCTCCACACTTGGCATGCATCAATATGCACCTAAAACATCGAAGATATGGACTAAAGCTTGTGTCTCGCGTCCTTCGTTTCTCATCTTCTACCATACAAGTTGTTGTCCCTTGACATTTTCACTACCTTTTCCTCTGGATTCCTACCTTTGCTAGAATCATGACCACTGAAAAGAATGCGTCCATTCAAAGGGAAAATGAATTCAGAGCGCCAATGCAAGAGTCGAGCCCGGAGACTGGACCGTCATCGCGCCTAGTCGAGGCTTTCGAATATGGTTCCGGCGATACTGCCAATGATGTGTTCGATATGAGACGCCTGGGTAAGAAGCAGGAGTTCAGAGTACGACAATCCTCATCCTCTCCCTTTGTCCGCTTGACTGAACTCCCTTGAACCAGAGGAATTTTAGCTTTCTTGCAACTCTGGGTTTCATATCTATATACATGGCTACTTGGGAGTTCGTTTTGGTGTATGCATCCAAAATCTGTGTGCTACCAGACAATTTCTGCGTCGCTCACTTTAAACAGATCATTAAGCGTAGGGCTGCTTAATGGTGGCTTCGGTGGCCTCTTCTGGGTCTTCATCGGTACTGTCATCTGTTATTCATCTGTTGTCGTATCTCTGGCCGAAATGGAGTCCATGTACGTAGATCCTTTTCCGACAGCCTTGCATCTACACTAGCGAAACTCCTAGTGGCACCAAATCTTGCCATACTTCTTTGAATTCCGAGCCATCATCTCGTCATGCTCATGGCACAATAAGGGCTCCTACGAGTGGTGGTCAGTACCATTGGGTCAGTGAATTTGCGCCTCCCGAATACCAGAAAGTTGCTAGCTACGCAGCAGGTCTGTCTCCCTCGATATTATGCCGGAGCACCCCGAGTATATCAAAGCTAAGCACCGTTTAGGATGGATGTCGACATTAGGCTGGCTCGCAAGCGTTGCCAGCAGCGTCTTCGTTGTCACAACTCTCATCGAGGTCCTGATCGATGTGACTAATCCCAGCTTCGCCTTTCCCAACTGGCAATACACTCTCATTATGCTAGCCGCACTAGTCCTTACAATCGTCTTGAATACTTGGGGCGCAAGAGTGTTGCCGATGCTTGAAACAATATCCCTGTTTGGACATATTGGAGGTTTCTTTATAACTCTGATACCACTCTGGGTGCTCGCGCCAAAAAATCCAGCGCATGCCGTCTTTGCGGAAGTCGTCAACAATGGAGGCTGGAGTAATACCGGAACTTCATGCTTGATCGCCCAAGTGACCGTGCTCTACTGCAACCTGGGTAAGCTCCAGCTCTCTCTCGAGAGAGAGTTCCAGAGCGCTAATATCACACAGGTTCCGACTGTGCCGTACATATCTGTAAATGATGCTCCTGATTAGCGCTGTAGTTGAGATGCTAATGTAATCTACAGCCGAAGAAGTCGAAGACGCATCTCTCGTTGTACCCCGATGCATGTGGTGGAGCTACCTCCTAAACGTATTCATGGGTATCATCATGCTCATCACAATGCTTTTCTGCATCGGTGATCTCAACGATGCCATCAACTCCCCCGCGCCATATCTCAGCCTCTTCAACAACACCGGCTCCCGAGGAGTATCCATGACACTAACAATCATACTCTTCCTACTCATCTTCTCCGGCAACATCACAGCCCTAGCGACCACCTCAAGGGAAACCTGGGCTTTCTCCCGCGACCACGGGTTCCCCTTTTCCAAGTGGATCTCCCGGGTGAGTGAGTCGCGCTGAGGAGAAATCCCAGCCCTCGTCGCGCTAAACTAATCACCCTCTCTAGCTGAACCACACCCGTAACGTCCCCGACAACGCCGTCTACCTCACCTCCGCCGCCTCCGGCATCATCTGCCTCATCAACCTCGGCTCCACCACCGCCTTCAACATCGTCGTCTCCCTCACCCTGCTCGCCCTCCTCTCCACATACATGATCTCCATCGGCTGCGTCCTGCTCAAGCGCATCCGAAAGCAAGAACTGCCGCCCGCCCGATGGAGCCTTGGCAAGTGGGGTCTGCCAATCAACGCGTTCGCGTTCCTGTATTCCGGATTTGTGATTGTGTTCAGCTGCTTTCCGAACTCCGTGCCCGTGACGGCGAGCACGGCCAATTGGGCGCCGGTGGTGTGGGTGGGCGTGATTGGGCTGGCGGCGGCGGTTTATGTGGTGCATGGGAGGAGGGTCTATACGCCGCCTGTGGCTTTTGTCGAGGGGAGAAAGCAGGCGGGGGTGGGGCTGCAGACGATTTAAGGGCTGATAGCTATTCCGGAAGTCTCTCGGCAATTTGCATAGCAATACAGAGAGTCTTTTATGTCTCTCATATTATATTTCGCGATTTCCAAAGGCTATCCATACCTGTACAACCCCCTCCCCCCCAAACATCCGAGTGCTCTATCCAGGTGCCTCCCGGACCGCGTACCGCGAGGTTGTTGTGCCTTGCTACCTACAGAGTATGTCGCTCGTAAACAGGACCTCCCGCCTTTTGGTTGGTGAGGGCTTTCCTTCTATCGCCATCTACTTACTCGCAAGGCGCAGGCATGTTTCATCGAAGCAATTGAAGCGCCGTTTCGAACGCTCCGGCGATAAACATATTTATTAGCCTGCATCCTCCGCACTCATCCTCTGGATTCTTTGTTAGCATTCCATTCTAGATAGGACAAACTCTGTCGGCTATTTGGAGCTTCATTCGGGTTTCGGTGTGCGGATCGTAGCATCTAGCTTTCAAACTGGATCATCCTCGTCTTGGCGCTTACATGCTGGATCGGAGATGATGGCGCTCGCACTGGGTATACAAGCTTCGTTCCTGGACGCCGACGGCCCGTCTGGTTGTACGTGCTTGTTGCTGTTGAAAAGCTAGCGGTGACGACGATGGCATGTGCAAGAGGCCATTTTGAAGAAGGGGGGGAGAGGATCAAAATCAAGCATCTAGCATCCGAGTAAAAAAATCTGCAATTCACAAACGCACGTGAGCTCGAACGCTTTTCCTGCGAGGTTGGGACAAACAGGATCCCATCTTTGCACCATGCGGCGGACGATGCTGGAACTGGATTCTGAAACCGAGGAGGTCGCTTGGTATGTTCGTGTAGGCAGAGGAGCGGCAGATGGCAGCATAGCCGGTCTACAGCCTCGTGCGTGGGCGCATGCTTTGATTGAGGCGTCTGGGATGGATGGCTTGGGGGTTGCATTGCTGATTATTGATCGGGAAGCGGCGTATATATCAACGAAGGAGCTGCCGTGGTCTCGAGGTCGCCTGTTCCCCACGGGGGGGAAGGGTGTCGGTTGGGTCTGATTTAAGTCAGTTGTTGGCCGGGTGTGATGCTTTTTGTGACGCTCGAATTGAGGGCATTTTGATGTGCATTCGATGGATAGCCACTTTGACACAACCTCTTGCGGCAACGACATAGGATTGGCACGCTAATTTCTGCACTGCAACGCAGAGGCTGGGGGAGGCTGAGGCATCTCGACTACGCCTCTTTCCTTTCATCTCTTTTTCTTCCTTGGAAGCCTCGGCAGAAGGAACGGATCGTTAGTTGTCGATCTGGGGTTAAGTCGTCTCGTCCAAGGCTTTATGATACGTACTGCTGTGTTGGATCTGGGGTAGATGGAATCATGACGAGGAGCGGCCTCTGCTGAGTCGCTCTTCTTTGCGTACTGATTTGACAAAAGCATTAGTGGCGTAGGAATAGTTGGGAAATAAAGATACAGGTGTTCTCTATTTCTTTCGCAATCTTGAAAAAGATTAATAATAGTAGAGGGATCAGTCAGGAGGTGGCCGGAGCCAAGAATATTTTAACGGTAACGGAGCCGAATCTTGTACCACCATCCCTGGTCAGCACTAAGATTAGAACACTTCTAGCGCACTGTCGTGTGGCAGGAGCACTTCTGAGGTGAGTTGAGCGGCGTAGAATATTGCGAGAATATTGCATACCACATGAACGGGACTCTGGGCTTACTAGATGGCGTATGCGAGACTCTCACCAATACCATTGCGCTTTCGTCGAGGCATTCATATTAGTAGTAGCGAGATTATGCTAACAGACCAAGCGATATCGTCATCTCGTATGTATCCTGCTACAGGCTGTTATTGCAGTCATCTTGAGCTTTGTACCGAGACGCCTGTGCAAGGCTTCGACCAACTAAGCGGCTTCATGGTTTGCTACGCCTTGGCGCAGTAGTTGACCACCATCTTCCCATGTTGACCCATTGACAGAGCAGAGGATTTCGTTCCTTATGCAAATGCTAAACCGGTTAGATTCCATCTTGCATGTGTGATCATGGCATCATTCAACGTGGTTGCCGATATTGTAACACGATATTACCCCTCCTTTACTCTGGCGCGTGTAAATCGACTTGGAACACAGATTCCGACTCATTGGCGTGTTCACGTTTTCAAGGCTTGCAAGTCGCCTTTCTACTCCGCCGTAGCCATCGCTGGACTAGGCGTTGATGCGTCCAACTGTCTCGGCGACATAGAATGGACAACGGGTCTTCGTGCTGATGGGCGGCAGCAGCCGGGCCAAGCGCGCAATAAACCAAGGCAATTGCTGGTGGACCAGCGGTGGAATAGAGATATAAAATTTACCGGCAGTCATGGCCACTTTCCGTGAAAGAAATTTATACGGCCCAGGAAGCACGAATTGCGCTGTACTGCATTCAACAAGTATAGTCCTAACAATTAGCGAAGGATGATCGCGATGGAGCTCTTCCTAAGATTTTCCGGCTCCAGCGCGGTTTCATCTAGAGTAATGAGAATATCCACAATATAGGTGCCTTCTATCCAATACTCTCGAAGGAGCGAGCGGTGAGTGGGTGACGCGTACGGGGGATCTATGGTAGTACGAGTACGTACTCTTCAAAAATACCTTGGCGGCCGAGAGTCTGAGCGGTGGGCTTAACCTGCAGGGGCTTAGTGGATTCGGGGAGGGAGTTGAAAATTCGAGTGGCTGTCGTTGAAGTCGAAGGATGAAAAGGAAATTGCCATGATGAACTGGCGCCCTAAAACACCGAAACAGCCCCGAAAAAGCACTAGGTCCTGCTCCAGGGGGTGTTGGGATCCCTGTAAATCGGGCTCAAAGGTTGGTTTGGGGCACCCGAGGCCCAATGATTGTTGGCCCCCAGACTGGAACCATGCAACCCCTGTCGCACAGCGGCTGTGCCTGCATCAGCTTGTCATCAGTGCATATCGCGTCCTACAAAACCTCCCTGATGCCCCCTTGCCCATTCTGTCCTTTTCTTCCCATAGCACAGCTGTTGATCCAGTTCGCATTTGGTTGATCCAAACGCCTCCCGTACGCTTTTGTCAAAGAAAAAAAAAACACACACATTCCTTATCGTATATAAATATATACAGCCATTCATTTAAAAATGTTGTTTACGTCGCAGTCAATCTTTTGGACACTTTCCGCGCTATCTGCAGCTGCCCGGGCCCAACCGCATGGCCATATCCACCAGCATGGCGCTTCAAAACGCGCAAGTGGCGTCGTGAGCGGTCGTGGTATCGTGTACGCGGATGGGAACACGGGCATGGGGGCTCTGGCCGGCAAACTCTCGTGGTCGACCGACTGGACTCCCTGGCAAGACAACGCCGCCAATGCCGATTTGGGTACCTTTGTCCCCCAGGTCTGGGGTCTCGACAATGCAAATGGAGATCCGAACCATCAATGTATATATTTCCATCGTTTGCGATTGATTCAATGGGGCTGGCGCTGACGGATTGGCGTGGATAGTCATGAGCGCCTTTTTGAAAGCGGCGCCTACGTTCCCTCACGGATCGACCATCTTCGGATTCAACGAGCCAGACCAGTAAGATGGAGCGTCTCCTTACTGTGCATACAGAATATCCTGACATCGCCACAGGGTCGGACAGTCCTGGATGACGCCTCAAGCAGCCGTCGACAACTGGGTATTTTCCACCTCGCCTCCACGACTCCACATTCTAACTTCATCCTAGGGTTCCATCAACGACCTGAAGAGCTCCATAGGCGCCAAAATCTGCACCCCGTGTCCCAGCAACGGCAACAACCAAGGCACAAGCGGCTTCGGTACCGTCACCCTGGAGGCCCAATCGGGCATCGATCAAGGCACCTTCTGGATGAGCGAGTTCCTGAGCAAGGCCAGCGGCAAATACACCTTCGACTGCATCTGCGCGCACTGGTATGGTGGTGCGGCCAACACGTTGGAGCAGGATCAGAGCATGATTGATGCTCAGATGAAAGAGTACGCTTCGCTGGCGAGTCAATATGGTATTGGGGAGATTGTCATCGGGGAGATGCAGCGGGTGAATGGTGATCAGGAGGTTCGTTCTCCTGTTCCTTTCTGCCGTGGCCGTTCGCTTTGCGATGCCGGTGCGCGTGACGAGGTGGCTAACGACTGTGGCGCTCTCTAGTGCGAATTCGTGCAGTGGTTCCAGAATACCTTCTTGACCGACGCCCAGTACGCCGACAGCGGGAACAAGGTCACGGCGTACTCGTACAACTACAACAAGTTCACCCTGACTACGGGAGACAGTTTGACGGCCGTGGGTTCAGCGTAAGTCTTTGCTTTCCCTTTGGGTACCATGGCGAGCAGATACCCTGCTGACATTGCGACTCTAGATACATCGGAGAGGGTTCCTGTTAGATCAATCACGAGCTTTGTGCAATCGAGACACATTTTACATTCTTTGAAAATACGTGGGTTTCTTGTGGATACGGTCTAGATTATCCAATTCAAGACACATTATTCTTTTGGCCTGGGGAACATAGCGTAGCATATCATGATTGCGACCGGGCTCGCTGAGCTACTTATACAGTGATGGATCTCTTATATATTTCCCTTCTGAAGACATGATATCCCCGTTTGGCGCAGTCTGTCGCTCGGGGTCTAGATTTGATATCCCAGCAGTCCTCGAGCAGGATCGGGCGGAGTAGATTTTAACGGCTGTGAATGAATGAAGATGTTTTGCGAAAGCTATGCTGCTTGCTCTCGTTTCCCCTGCGCTTTCGTAAAAAAACTTTAAAATAAAAAAAAGATGAAATTTGCCAACCTCGACGGAAAGGTCACGATGCGTCGGCGCATGGGCGGAGTCACGCTCTTGTTAATCTGGTATTAAATGGGTGAGGCGTCTGGTTTATCGGAAGGGGAAAAGTGGATGTGTCACTTGTTCGAATGTGCGAGGCACGGAGCGTGATGGACTGAGACGCTTTGGTTCGCGGACTCGTTCGCTGACTGGTTCGCTACGAAGTCGTCGTCGCCGTTTCTGGATTTCTGCATGGTGAGTTTGGGAGTTTGAGGATGATGGCGCGTGTTGCTGACTTGAGATGTGAGGGTGGTGGGACTGGGTTCGAGGGAGCGGCGGGGGGGGCGTTGTCGTGGCGTTTGGGAGCGTAGGTTCCGTTTTGTTTGTTCTGTTTGACCTCCAGCCTGGGTAGATGGGTTGTGGGGGATAGGGGAGGTTTGCTGGAGCTCTTGATCTTGGGCGAGGTCGGATCTGAGATTGTGGGCGTGCGGTCGCGGTTGCGAGTTGTCGGGGGGCTGATGGCTGTTTTTGAATTTTCGGTGGGCTTCGAAGGAGCCGAGCTGTGCCTTCATCGCTCCTGTGTGAAACCCATCTTCAGCTTCCGCCGGACAGTTTCAAGCCAAAGCAGCCCCAATCAATGCACCGCCCTTCGTCCCCGAGGAAATGCGCGGCAAACCTTGTTATCGTTGTCAGTTTGGGACATCACCTCGTCCGATTTCGGCGTTGACAAGCCTGGTCTCACCAACAAAACAGTCATAGATGTCCTAGGCCTCCTCATCGCCTCCAACAGCACGCCTGCTGAGTTCTCCGCCTCGGAAGCTGGAGCCTCGGGAGCTGCGATCATCGCTGCGCGGTGAAGCTGTCTTGAGGCCTCGTTGCCATTCTGGCTGCCTGCAACATCCGTGATAGGAGAGACTGTTGATTGGGGTTCTCGTTTCGATATTGCAAGGGACTACTTGAGTCACACCTATTGCAATCTCATGCAAACCACTAAGCCTCTCGGCTGCGAGTTGTAAGGCTCCATTCCAATCGTCTTCCTCTTCTTCACGATGGACGCTTGTTCTCGACTCTACTCTACAGATAGCTGTTACGGGTGCAGACAGGATGCTGTTGTTGAATCCACAAAAGACCCAGGACGATTCGAAGGAAAGGGTCAGCGTTCTGAAGAATTTGAGACTTGCTTTGTGATAGCTTTGTCGGCAGGTGAAGAATAGACTGAATCCGTTCTTGGGGTCTAGTTGCTAGTGGTTGTTGAGAGAGAGAGGAATGAGCTAGCGAGGAGTATTTTAATACACAAGTCTCAGGCCATTGAGATTTTGTAGTTCGGGTTTAGTGAGTTGTCTCCGAGTTTTTCGTGTTAATCTGTGTGGGTGAGATGCAAACAGGGTGAATAGTTCCACTCCGTCAGGAGTGGTCCCTTGCGAGAGTTGCTGCTCGTCGCCGTGGAAGTCATCTTATTGGTCCTGTGGAAAATAAACATATATTAGATTTCTATTTTCTTGTGGAAGCTGGAGAAAGTGATTTGTTGGCGGTACTCTTTTGCTCTGTGGTCAGCTGGCAAAAAATCCTAGATAGGAGCACGGACACCTCTGCAGTTGCAGACTTGATGTTTCCTTCTGCTACAGTCTCGAACTACATCCCGTTGCGTATTTTCATCGTAGTTACAGATGCTTCCTTAGATCAGAAGGCCAGCTAGTAGTTTCGAAATTTGCACTACTATGTCCGATGTCTATCAAGTTTCATGGAACAATGAATAGGATTCCAAGCATAGGAATACTGAAACACTAGCAATGGTTCCACGACATCTTAAAAATATGTTGCCGCTCCGGAGTTTTGAAACATCAAAGATTGAGGTTGGATCGGGTTCTAGTGCCATGTTGCACAACATGTTCTGTCCTGTGGCAGAGCATCTGTCGCTAGGGCGAGAGCTTGCCACAAGAGATGATCCAAACTCCACTACATACCAACAAGACCATAGTGCTAGGCGAAAGGAACCACTCTTCTACGGCTGAAGTGTCGTCCCCACAAAGACTACCAAAATAGCCGCATAAGCTGCGGTCGCCGTCAAGATATCTTTTGGCTGCGCACTGTCCATTGACCAAGCTAAGACCAAGCCAACCACGAGCACAAACAGCGAAGTTGTGAGTAACGTAGTCAAAAACGTACGATGGAGCGTCATAATAAGCATCGGCGCCACAACCACAACGCCACCAAAAAGCGCCATTTTTATTCTATTCAACAAATCTTGACTGAGACGCTGCCTTGTATCTTGTTTATGGTTACGGCCCCCTTCACCAATGTAGTTGGATACGTGGAGTCGGGGTTTCAAGGGGTACTCCTTGACGAGGTTCGCATCCATCATGATTGCGAGATCACTTCGGTGGCGAGCGTCCAGATAGAGTAGATCTTGCAAGAACTTGGCAACTCTCGGATCCTTGCTGGGTATTTCGAGCATGTATTTGAGGTCGCGCAGAGCAGTAGCTAACCACATACATGTCAATTAGAAAGCGGAATGGATCTGAAGTAGACGCATCTTTTCATACCATATTCTTTGAGCGTCTCCTGTACCCGATCCATCTGCTCCTCCGTCGCGGTCTTGGAACTCACAATTTCTTCCGCCAGGATAGCTAAGCGTCTCTGAAGATGGATAATTGTCATGTGCTGGAAGGCTCTTATGCGGAGCCTGGGCGCGCCTTCGGGTCCGTTTTCGGTGAACAGGGGAGCCTCCTTCTCTAAGACCTTTGCATCGTTGAAGGCTGCAAGATACAGCATCCGGGAGAAATCTGTGGTACCTCGAAAGGATCGCCCTACGTTGAGTATCAAAATTATTTGCTTATAGAAAGCATAGCCGTGATGTAAGAATTCATTTGAGCTGATGGTGTCGAGACCAGCCAGGAAGGACTCGTACTTAGATCCATGTAGGGTTCATTGCTTGACGAGACAGAAAAGGCATACTTCTTCCATGGTGCGGACCATTCTCAACATCACTTGCCGAAGGCATCTTCACAGGAATGTTGATCTATCACAGCCTGTCTCATAAAATGGACACAATTATTCCGCCATAAAGCTAGTCGAGTACTTGGTAATTTTTTCAAGCCAATGCGCAGTTAAATCTTTTTTTTATCAAAATTCTTTGGAGGGTAGGATAGCTCGATCAATCTAGGGATGAAGACTACCAAAGCTGCAGAGACCGGTGAGTCTGCAAGATTCGGCGGGGCTGACGACGCGGCTGACAGACCCCCACTTCTTCATGCGGATGTACCTATCTCTTTAGCATAGAGGCTAGTAAAGGAGGGACGTTATCTTATAGACAACACAATCCAAATCTACCGATCCACCACCAGGACTCTAGCTCTAGCCACAGTGATCTTAGCCGTCTATATAGTCCCAGTAGCCTTTTTTCGTCATTGCAGGAGTGCTCAAATCATTCACTCGTCGCGCTGCCCAAGAGCTCTCTAGCTATGAAAAGACTTAGAATGGCCCTGGGATTATACAAAGGTGCAGTATTAGGTGGTGCAGGGATGTCTGGATACGCTGGGGTAGGATGGTATCTACTCAACATCAGCCGTATCAGCCTTTGTATGAGCTTCATTCGTTGCCATTTCCTTTTCGACTCCTTGTCACGAGGTAGCAGCTTGTTCGACTGCTTCCCTTTTTGGATATCGCAGCATGTCTTTTCTGTGAAAGTGCCAAGACAAGATAGAAGGCATAGTGCCGCTACCAGCCGATTGAGTCAGTCACATCTGATCCCTTCTGAGTCCTGTATCCCCTGAGATAGAATAAATCGCACGTGTGGCAAAAGCGTTCTTGAGCACTCGAACGAGAATTTTGTTACGGTGTGGGTAAGTGGATCATTCTTAAGAGATGATGCGGGCTTCTCTCAAGATGCTAGACTTTGTTCAAACCATCCAAGGTGGCAAAAAGGGGTCGAACCTTGATTGATCGAGGTCCTTACAACAATTTCTTCGGTAACTACTATGCAAATTGAGATGAAGGATGTGTTCCGTCAAAGATAGCGGTAGAAGGATTGGGACCCACCAAGGGATTCTTCATCCTTTCACATTGTCTCAGAGCCACCGAGTCAGATGTCTTTGTTTTCGGCGTTCGAATCTAGGATTTGCAGGTCTTTCTGACGTTAGGAACACTCTTGATTGGCTTGTCGGATCATCTTCCTTGAACAATTGCTTTCCAATCAGAATGCCAAGAATCAGGGATTAGAGTCGGTCATCGGCGTTTGGGACCATCGCGAATATCGCCAAAGAACGTGTTGGGGATAAAATCACCTGTCTGAGTCTCCCATCTCTTCTCCTCTCCACAGACCAACTGGTCGAATCACATCACAATGTCTAGTCGCCCTCGCTCACCTTCTGCACCAAAGAGCCTGCTTGCTCGCCACCGGGTACTCGCCCCTACAGCCGCTGTACACGTCAGCCCGATATGTTTGGGGTCAATGAACTTTGGCAACGCCTGGAAGAGCATAATGGGAGAGTGTAGCAAGGAGACTGCCTTCGAGATACTCGACTATTTCTACGACCAGGGTGGTAACTTCATCGACACGTCAGTAGCCATTTCCCCACTCTACATCTAACTAAAGAGCGGTGCTTACGGTACATCGCAGGGCAAATGGCTACCAGGCCGAAGAATCAGAGACCTGGCTGGGCGAGTGGATGACCAAGACGGGGCGAAGAGACGAAATGGTCCTCGCGACCAAATACACCTCTGGCTTCAAGAATATGTCAGGGCCCAA
>JAEUBB010000176.1:0-14770 GCA_018257885.1 Parmelia sp. 050094 | reverse complement strand
GGCTGAAATTGAGTTGGTCACAGATGTATCCACCTGTGGCTTACAGCTGTGCCAAATTAGCTGAGATAATCTAACCAGAGTTATCTAGGTTTGTTAAAATTGGAAGTCCGTGAAGAAACCATCTCCGATCTGAAGCCTCGCCTCCACCAAGAGCCATGTACCCTATTATGATGAGCTAGTAGTCCGACCGTTGTGCTATCGATACTGCTGATTGGTCAACTTACATGTCACATCACCTACCTGCCCAGACAGTTTAATGGCTCGTACATAGCGCATATTTGAAACCTCACTCGAGGATGTTTGGCATTCATCTGTCATATTCTCCCCCAATTGTTGGAAACGCAAATCATGTGAAGGTGCCCATCGTCTGTCAAATATATGCGTTAGTGCGGGAGTAACCACCTTGTCCCCCACTCAGCCTGTCAAACGCGCTGAGCAGGTTTACTGGCTTTGTCTCTCAATTTGATTGTTTTTTCTTCGCTATTTCACGAAGTATGTCATACTGCATATAGATGCCCACACTAGCTAGACACATGCCAGCTTTTCCCACGTGACGCCAGCTGCAAAAGCTCGCTTTAAGCTTGTCAAGAGACCGGGTCAAGCCAAAATCTTGACATGTAAGTGGTGCATAATCTGCACTGCAGCATGCTTATAAAAATAGGCGCCGCCGATCGAAGCGAGAAATGTCGTCTGCACAGCAACTAGAGTATATGCGCTGCAACCTGACCTGCACCGGCACCTCTTGGACTCTCCACCGATTTGCTTCATCTTGCGTTTCTCCACAGAGTGGATCTTGAGTTTGATTTTGATTTTGCCCATCCATCTTCATCTTTTGAACATACAGCATCGCATGGGTTTGACTTCGGTAGTGAGATAAGCGTGCTGCAATGCAATCGAAGTCATGGCCCGACTCTCGGACCTTAGCGGGGCCATGGCGTACAAGGAAAGCAGAGCTCTCTGGAGACAGTTATTCCAAATGCCTTAACCGAGGGTAGCCTCGACCAATCAACGATATGGGCCAAAAGGTGAGCCAATTGCCAAGGCGGTCGCTTTCAGGCAGCAAATTTGAAATAATGCGGCAGAAAAGTTGGCAACCAATCGGCAAGCTGGAGGAGGGGCAATGCACGAACGATCTGCATGTCTACAAGGAGGGGAGATGCTTGCATCATCTTTGCCTTCCCACCTAAACATCCAGCCTCACCCCCCACGCGCATAACAAGCTAGTAAATTTCAGGTTAGAAACACCACTTTTTGATCTGAATGGAGGGAACCGAGGGTATCCCTCGGACAAGGATATGACTCGTCATGAGGTCCGACTTTCTCATGCGGATACCCGTTTCAACCTCAACCCACTCAACCCTAACGCTTGCTCCGACAGAACATATTCCAAGATGTACGAGCCCGGATACGGGCTTTCCAGGTCGCGGCCATGTGCAGAATACTGAGACTCCGGTATGAATGCGGCCACGACTCACCACAAGGCACAGCTCCCTGCGCCGGAAGAAACTACGGGGGCTGCAAAGGCCAGAGATTCCATGATCAGAGGCGACCAGAGAATTGTCCTAGATGCGGTGAGTGGGTGCTCCAGCCGATGCTTTGTACTTAAGGACCCAGGACACTGGACTGACATTCTTCTAGTTGCGGTTGTCGATGCAAGAAGAGCCGCAGAGATTGCAGCAAGCGCAACCGTCCTGATAACGCCACCCAATTCTCCCTAAGAATAACAGGCGCGAGAAGAGGGGGAGCGCGCGGCTTCGACGGCTCCAGCGTGAAATTGCATGGCACAGCGCATGCCCGCCTCGGGAAGGTTGCAGGCTACACCGGTATCCCGTCGCTGGGTCGGGCTCGGAACGAAGCGGTACTTAGGCTAAGAGCTTTATCAATCAATCGAAGATGATATCCAGTGTCCAACAGCTTCTCAACCGAGACAAAGGGTACCCGCATGGATGTTGCCCAGCAGTCTTTCGCGCCGGACAGCGACATGGTGCAGCAAGGAGCAACGCTGGATCAAACCGCGCAAGATATCCCTCAGATGGACTACACACGGTGGGCTGGTTCACATACGCAGACGCCCACCTCGGAAGCTCGCAAAGCCCTGAATCTATTCTACCGGCCTTCAGCCCATCTCATTGAATACCTTGTTCCTAGAAACTTGAGACCCAAAATTCGTGTCCCTCGATGTAGTACAGACGGATTGCGTTGTCATGGTGAAAAAGTGACCGATTTGTGCAGGAGGCAGCAGCACGACATGCTTTAGCCCGGAGCTTCGTATGCTTGTCTGTCGATCAGTGACCTGGATAAAACACTGGATGAGCCATTGGTACGCCATTTCCCGGGAAATTGAACCAGTAACGTTCCAGGGACTACAATCGCAACAATTCGTGATGGCGGTCTTTGGATATTGGAGATTGAGAACGCGAGTGCCTTCCTATGAGCGTCGTCCAGCCAATGAGCTGCTTACTAATCACCCAAGCACATCATATTCGGCTTCAAGTTACCCGGTATTGCAGCTCACTAAGCTACATCACAGGGTTTCACCTGGCCATATTCGAGTGAGTGCGGGGAATGGAGAGTCTTGACCTGAGCTCGCCAGAGCAGAGTCATCGAAAATGGCGAATACGCGGCTGTGGCCAGTTCGATTGCTTCCCAAGTCGCGCGGAGAAGGGACATACTACAAAGCAGGCGGTAAGAGCTCTTGGATTGCTAGTGGAGGAATTCTCGCGCCCCCACCTGAAGCTGGCAAATTACAGCGCTCTTCCGAGAGCAGGCACCTGCAATCATGCAACGATCTACGGCCAGGCGGGCGTAAGCATTTGCAAGGAGCTGGATTAAGAGTTTCCGAGACCGGGGACGATGCACCTGGGTGTGTAGCCCATGATCCCATACATACAGATGCTAGTGAGGCTTCCAACACCTGCCTAAAGCGGACCTGATTGGAGTAGTGCCTCAAACTACCGGCAAACCACTTACAAATGCTGCGAATACGAACAGTTTCTCTATCCATGATCGGCAACTCCCGCCTAATATGTAGCGGACCTAAGAGTCGCGGGAAATACCATATGGTTCAAAGCTCTCCATGAATGGACAGGAGAGGACGCTCGGAGGCATTGGAGGCGGATGTGAAGAAATGAGCTCCATCAGCCATGGACCATGAGTGATACCCTTTTCTGCTCAAGGTACTGTAGCCCTGTATTGGTAAGATCGCAAGACGCTGAGCTGAGGTTTCAGGGCCTTATTCAACAGAACTTGCAGTGACTCTTTTGCCTCTCATTTCTCTTCCGACTCAGGTATACGCTTCAGGAAGTCTCGATTGGCGATAAGCATATGAGCAAAGAGTTGGCGCACAAATTTTGCGATTCACATGAACGTAAAGGAATGCGAGGAAAGCGGACTGCCGGAAGCAGCCCACAACAACAAGGTCGACTCCACAATGGATGTCGAACATCTACTATACATCAGCCCATTGGGATGCCGCTTCTACAGAATGTCACTAATATGTAATTGACTGTTTTCGGCACAACTGCTTTGTATCCAGCGCCATGATCTGTTCAAGCGACTTGGAGATGGAAAGGAGGATGGTAGGTCTCGAGACTCCAGGCAGCCAGCCACCAGGAAGGAGACGAAGAGTCGAGTGTATCCTGGCTTCGGCGCCTGAAGATGCATGAGCTGTGCCCTAGGCGATGTTTCAACAATTACCCATGCAGCTCATCTCAAACAACGCTAAGTACGCAAACAAATTATTCTGCGACGATTGGACCGAAATGACGACTTTCGAGTTCGGAAGGTATGGAGATGGCCGTCATTGACAGGATGACGAGATAGCTCGACCGGGTTCCATGAACCTCGCTGCCTTCCGGGTGAGGTCTTGGAGACGATCCATCATCGTATGACACCTGGTGAATAGCCAGTCGCTGCTCGGGATCGGTCCCATATGGAACGATCTCGATATCGAAGCAGAAGGAGACCAGTGTAGACAGATACCAGACCGATACGATGGCTCAAGTGAATCGTCCAGAGAGTAAGAGCAAAACAAAAGGGAAGTTGTAGTATACTTAGGAAAAGGCAACGCAGATCTCAAAGCAGAGCTTACATGTATGACTTTCTTCATTCTACAAAAGGTGAAGGGTGTTAGCAACATGCTGTTTTCTACTCTTAGACCCTATGATGATGTGTTCTCATGTATCTTTTGGAACAGTGCCGCTAGCAGGCTTACAGGGTCTGGCCCCCAAATTGGGCTCTGAACACCAAATAATCCCAACACTTTCTGCATACATGCACGATGCACAATGCAAAGAGGAATATAGACCCACCGCTCAATGAGTGCTGCGCTCTACTCAATGATATTTCAACAGTCCTCATAGGCTGATTGTGAAAGGGGGACGTCTTAGTAAGAACGGCCCCCAGTTCGCGGACGTTTCATGCTTTGCCTCCTCCCGGTGTTTGAGAAACAATGAACCCATGAGACTTCCCCTCATCTCACACTGTTATTCGTCCCGAGAGCACCAAGATACGATGACATTCTCTGCGCGCTAGCCCGCAATCTCACTTGTTTCACTGGGGCGTCATGCTTTAGATGCCGTATGCGGCGCATTCGGCCTCTCACTTCATAATGGCAGGCGTTGGAAAGACGGCGTATGGGTATTAGGTGTATAAATTGCGGTCATCGTCATCTTGATCTCTTGTGTCTCGCGTTTGTCCTCACTCGATCATCAAGTCGCCTTCTGCCTTGCTATCCTTCTGCTGTCTCCTTCCAAACCTACATCCAGTATGTACGCGATACTAGCCCTGACTTATGCTCTCACAGCCTTGCCCTCAATTCTGGCGTCGTGTGGCCCGATCAATGACGTGACCTTGACCTTTTACGGCTGGCCAGACAATTCGCCCCCTGGGTCGGACAATGCATTCGATTGCGGACGTGGGAAAAATGCAGACGGAGAGCCTATTGCTGGAGGTACGGAAACGTGCGAGGTCTTGTTGGAGTCTTGCAACATCTAATGACGTTCCGACCAACAGGCAGCGGAAGCTACGAGGATCCTATATCCTTTGCAACCGCCACCGATAACAAAAACCTGCCACAGTGTGCTATTGTCTACGTCCCCCTTTTGCGCAAGTACTTCCGTAATGAAGACGACTGCGCCGAATGCTGTACGTAACTACCGAATTTACAACCTTGAATTTAGTCTCTGATGAACGATCACAATCCTTTAGTGACGGATTGGGACTCAAAGGGGGAATATCACATTGACTTATGGACCGGATCGAACACTGCAGGTGGCGGTCAGGACCAGATTGATTGCGAAGACCGCCTTCCTGGAGGACCGCAGACGATCATCCTGGATCCACCGAATGGTCTCCCTGTCGACAGTATGTAGTCCACTCCGTCGGAATCGTATTCATACACTGAACTTTCTCAATAGCGACGCCTTTATATAACCAACCATCTAACAATTGCCATGACACGTCTTACCCTATCCCCGACTCGTCAAGCCTTTGCGCAGGCGGCAGTGGAGGCGGTTCTCCGGCACCTGTGTCGTCTACTTCGACAAAAGTGGCAAAGGTCTTTCCTACCTCATCTGCTACGAGCAGTTCCATAGGTGCGGGCTATACACCTTCCACATTGTCAACTGTGTCAAGCGCCGCGTCGGCATCGGCCTCGGCGTCCTGTACTTGGAGCGGTCACTGCCTTGGTGATCCATGCCAGACTTTCAACGACTGCGATGGCTCGGATATTTGCACTCGTGGGGTCTGTGTGCCTTGTACTGGATCAGGGTGTTAAGGGTTCAATAGAGCGTTTCACTTTCCGCCAGGCTTTCGCATCGAGATCCTCGTTCTACTAATGGATTGGCAATATTTTCTGGATATTGAGGCCAAGTGGGCTAGGACTCATGGGGATGAGTGACTGGATTGCATGAGGGCCATCTACCTGACTTGTTTACTCGAGATTTCCCCTTTGAACTCCCTCATTGCCTTGAGCCCGTGCAAATGTGGGACGCCTTAGGGCCACATCTGCGCCATCTCTTAGCCATAACCAAGGTGTAACGCCAATAGGAGCATATTATATCAAGAGCTATTAATATTCAACATGTTTTGAAGTAAGCAGCTTGGACGATGGGTATTTGCTCTGGACAAGGTGCACGTACCGTGAGACTCATTGACTGGCTAAGAGCAGACTTTGGAGGGTAAGAGTGCTGCGTGAGTTCGAACTCGTCTATCTGAAATACTACAGTCGATGGCTGCTCTTAATTCTACGGGGAAGCGTGGGATCTTTCTTGCCTACTTTCGGTCGCCTGTAGGATAGTCATTGTTTTCTCGTTCTAGAGTTTATGCCTGAGGGCTCAGGGGAATCACAAGTCTCGTCTCCGGCCAGCCAGATGCATCCTGCAAGAATTTATAAGCGGGTAGTCCTGGCAAGCAAGTTCGACCATTGCAAATTACCTCATAAACGGGGTATCTAGTGCCAAGACTATGTAATATATCTGCTAGCCCCGGTATCAATACCACCTCCGAGTCCTGGATAGATCTTAAGCACTCATTCCTCAACATGGCCAACTATGAAGCCGCGCAGCAGCTGCACAAGCTCACACATAAACGACAGAGTATATGTGATACCTCTATGGATCTAAATACGCTCGAGCAGAAATGCCCTGTTGCACTACTGTCTGACATTGCTAATTCGAGCACAGCAACTTTCTAATCTCTAGGTCAACTAGACGTCTTGCCTTTGGAGATATCTCTCAGCTACTCGATCTACATACCTTGACCCTCATGCAATCTATGAATCATCGGTCAAAGCTTCTCGTCGAAACCCTTCCACAGCACAGGGAAATCGTCACCCTTGCCCCCAACGTCCTCCGCGCAATGACCAGTACTGGATTGGCTCTACATTTTCCGATAAACTTCCTATCCACAGCATTGCGCGCTCAAGTGTGTTGTGAGTGCACCGTTCAGCATCTACCTCCATCTCTTAGAATGCCGTCGGCACTGCTGGCAATGTCTCGCAGAAGGCTCCGATAGCCTTCCGGTTGCCAGTAAGTTTGCGGTAGCTGCATTCGGGCTCTCCGACAGCATCGTACCGCATCTCCCATGCATGCAAAGCTTGCCAGGATGATACGGCCCAGATGGCTCTCATTGCGATACACAGAAAGAGCATCTCGCTCTGCTTAGTGAAAAGATAGCAAAAGAAGCAGGAATAAGGTTACATGGGAGTCAAGAGGCAATGGAAGTCCACAGTTTGATGCCTCCGCAGCACGTCTCGCACGAATGAAGTATCCTGGCCGTAACGCAGGCATACGACATTTTCTTTGGCTGCAAGAGCGGACGTGGATGCAGGACCCAGGTATCGATTACTCCCGTGGTCCTGAATGTTTTTGGAATGGTCCTTACACGCCTCAAAGATTCATGGCTTCCATTCGCTTTCCTACCCTGGACCTATCGAACAGGGCTACTGAGTGCGGACTCTCAAGCAAAGAGTGCCTTGACGGACCGCCGAACGGTGACAAAAAAGAGATTGGGAAGAAATGTATACAGAACATGAATACCTTGCTCACTCTGCGCAGTGCAAGTGGTCCAGACGCTTGGTGGCGTCTCTGAGGTTGGATGGTCCTATCATGTCGGAAAACACCTGAATGCTTGACCTCGTCGTGTGACATCCTACGCAGCCACGCATCTTACGAGGGTTTCTCCAGCAATTGGGTAGAACGGCAAAATTACTCGGAGTCGAGGACTATATGAGATGCTGTGCACCTGCGTGGAAGGATTACCCCGTGTATCGACTTGCTTTCCCGAGTTGAGATTGCGAATAAAATAGTCGGCACCAGTGATCGTTCCGTGCTGTTTACCCAAGCATCTGCTGTTCCTTTCTGCGGTTCCCATTGTCATACGTGGAGTGTTGCACCCGCCTGCTTACTCATAAGTAGCCATTATGCTTCACCCGCCCCCCTTCTCAAGTTTCACTACACTCAGAACTCAAATTTGCTATCCTAAGCCCAAATACACCTCCCGCTCTTCCTTACACCTAAGATGCCCTCACAAACACCCAATCTGCGTCTCCACTCCAGAAATTCTGTATCAGATTTACAAGCACCCGTACCCATTTGGGTGGCTTGGAAGTCATACATTCTCCCGAATTTGATGGTACTGGAATGGTATCATGTGAAATTTTCACGCATGATCGCCTGTTGATGACAGCGGGTCTCGGTGGCCTCGCTATGGTTCTATTTTACATAAGTGCATTGGGTCTTCACAGCCTCGCGATGGGCCTGGTATACATCAGCGCCCCAATGCTAACTGTATAGCCTCCCGGCTACGCTACTTGGCTGGGTCAGCAACATTGAGGAATTCCATCCTAGCTTTTGGTGGCTATGGGAAAAATCTCCCGGATCGCGGAACCAGAATACGGAAAAGTCATATGTATACCGCGTGCACGCATGAGCAGCATGGCATGGTCAAGGTAAGTGTCAGATGAAAGCAAAGTACCGATTCGTGAGGAAGGGGGCCGCTTGAGGAGCACCAGACGCGGAGCTGATGCAACCCTGCATTCAATTGCTTCTGTTTAGCTTTGTCAAGCATTGCGAGCAGCTCTCTTCGAGAAAGTCCAAGGGGACCTTTTTGGTCAAACTCGGTTGAGGAGGTGGATCAGCAGCCTCGTATCTGTCACACCAGCAACATGTCTGACGCCAGCACTACCGAAGCCTGTAATTTCGCAAGTTCTTTGTTCGGTCGGTATGTTGTGATTGTACGGTTGGGATGAGAAGGCGTGACATGGTCCAAATCTGCCTTGGAGACAAGACTGTTGTATCGACGAGGCCAGCGCGTGGATACATCAGGCCATGTCGACAGGCCTGAGGCTGGCAGGGTGGAGCGATTTCGGCAAACGGCAAAGGCTGATCCGGGCGCCAAGTCTTTTGTCCAACGGGCGTAGTACGAAAATAGCAAGAAGTCAATTGATTATTCAGCTAGTTACCTTTGGCTTTGGCGCCATGTGTCCGATAGGATGAGCGGCTCGGAAGGTCCTGCCCTTCTCCATCCTGCTGACGCCATCTTGGCCTTGCCCCGCCGACGGCCATGGGGTAGAATACATGGTCTGATGGATGCCGATGGTGGCGAGACGATAGTGGCTGTAGGCCGATAGGTAAGCTGACTGCAGAGTAAAGTACGTACTGTTAAGCCTTATTAGTGTACGGTAAGGTACGGAGCACAAGTAGGCTAAGCACAAGGCGGGATCGAGTGAAAAGAGTGGCTAGAAAATACCGTAATGCAGGTCAGCGAATGGGCTGAAACACGGGGGATGCGGGCTGCATTGGTGGCGTGAGGGATATAATTCCAGAGTACCGTATGCATCAGCTACGAAGAGAAGAATTGTGGGAGGATGCTTTGATGATGATGATGATTCGTGCAGTTGATGGATAGCTGTGAGCTGATGCCAGTCAGATGAACATAGCGACTAGGAATATATATCAAGTAGGAATAGCGAGCTGTGCGCTCAGGCCTGTTGATTTGCTCAACTTGATTTACGGGCTGACTGCGGGACTGCGGGGGGAACGAGGCTAGTAATAATACACTACTTATCTTACAGCCACCGAGCACGTGTACCTGATGGTTTGGTTGCTTTTTAAAACTTCCAACGCCTACCAATCAACCAAGGGAATCAATAATAAATTCAATACGCTGATCTTGATGCCAAGAAATGGTACCTGTCTCATGACTCGTTTTTACCAGCGGCTTGTGCTAGTCATGCAGGTTCATTACTATCACTTACTACCACTCACTACCCCCCCTTAGCCATTTGCTACCACACTTTTTTAGGCTATTCGCCGACGTTGCTTTAACATACTCAAGCACTATCATCATCATCATCCACACAATTAAGGTCACACTGACCAGGCTGCGGCATGGTTGGCTTGGAACGATGCGACCATACGGCGCTGCCATCACTTCCGATGCCCTAACGCATCTTATTCACTACACTAGCAATTTCCATATCCGTCAACGACACCCTTCCATCGCACCCATTTTCTCATCTTCTTCATCTTCCCCTTATATCTTATTCTTGTAAACACCATGGGACTGCCTTGTGCCGCGGCATTCTCTTGTCGTCAACTGCACTCTTAAGTCGCCTTGCCCTGGCCCTCCCTCGCCCCGCCCTTCTTCGACCACGGAGAATGTCGATACTGCTCGTCACCTTATCGCCGAGAGCACTATCGCCGAGCGAGCTCTTACAGGATCAGGATCGGACGGGCGAGGTCATTGGAGCATCGGTCCCCTTGCTGATCCTACCTACTCTTGCCGTAGGATTGCGATTGTTGTCTAGATGGACGTCAAGAGCGGGCTTCTGGGTATGGCGACTGACATGCTCCAGCATTGGAGGATGTATGACTGATCAGGTAGATAGTGGGATGATCTGACCATCGTACTGGCCTGTGTACGTACCCCGGTGGGAACCATCTAGATATTAATCCATTCTCATACACCCGCAGTTTCTCTGCTGGGGACCCAACATTGTCAACCTCGTCTGTCAGTCGCGTCCAAGATTTGGAGACAGCGAAACATCGCTGACACGAATCGCAGCTCTGCACTATGGTTTCGCGCGCCATCTTAGAGCGTTCGAAGAGCAGGGCCTATTCCGCTGGTTCAAATTTCTCTACGCTTTCGAATTCCTCTACGCTCTCGCCATGGCATCTGTCAAGTACTCCATGTATGCCCAACTCCACTCCTCTTCTCGTTCCAAGAAAGTATCCATACTCTGTAAGAGATATATCTGACGAACCTGGCACTGCAGCATCCTCTTCCAATACCGGATCTTCCCCATCATCCAATTCCGCCGCATGCTCCTATGGTTCAACAATTTTGTCGTCTGCTTTACCATTAGCTGCATCCTTGTCTCCATTTTCCAATGCATACCTATCCACGATTTCTGGGACACGCTGGCTGGCCGGTTGGGTGGGAGGTGTATTAATGTGGAGCTATATTTCCTGATAACCGGCTCGATCAATGCCGCTACAGACTTTACTCTCTTGGCTTTGGTGAGTGGTGGATGTCATGTATCCGACGGATCAGAGCGATAATCTAACCAAGGGACAATCGATCTAGCCGATACCGATTCTCTGGCGTCTACGAACCAGCCAGCCGCAGAAACTCGTCCTGACCGCAATCTTCACCGTCGGCCTTACGTAAGTCTTCCGCTTCCTCCTCTTCGTCCCCCTGCACATTCCCACCATCCTAACAACCCCACCAGCGTCTGCGCCGTCAGCATCACCCGCCTCATCGTCCTCCACAAGTACGGCAAAATGCAAGACATCACCTGGTACTACGTCCCCATCGCCATCTGGACCGCCGCCGAGCCCTCCATCGCCGTCGTCTCCGCCTGCCTCCCTTCCCTCCGACCCCTCTTCGTCCGCGTCGTCTGGGGCGGCACCTACAGACCCAAACCCTCCCCCTCCCGCTATGCCTCCAGCTCCCGACGCAACACGCCCTATGGCGACGCCGCCTCCTTCAACCGCCTGCAGGAGCCCGATCGGGCCGACGGCCAGGGCGCGCAGTGGTCGAAGCATAATGTGAGGGTGTATGGGGGAAGGAGGAAGGGGGATGCGGAGAGCGATGAGGTGGAGTTTGGGGGAAGGGAGGAGGGGGGGATGGAGACGCCGAGAAATCGGATACGNGTAGGAGGGGGGGGTTGTATTATATCATGCCGGGAATGCAGATGGAATGATTGTATGAGAGCGTC
Organism: Parmelia sp. 050094; assembly: GCA_018257885.1. Classification (NCBI taxonomy): domain Eukaryota; kingdom Fungi; phylum Ascomycota; class Lecanoromycetes; order Lecanorales; family Parmeliaceae; genus Parmelia; species Parmelia sp. 050094. Next base: position 3,048 of record JAEUBB010000176.1, on the reverse strand, counting down.
TTGTCTTGTCTTGCCGTGATGGACACGGAGAGGCGATGTGGTCTTCTCTGCAGTGTGGAGGTTCTTTCGGAGTATATATCTTTTGATGAGATGATTTGATACCCGTCCGTCAGCGAATTAATCCTCTTCTTCCCCTTGCCTTACTTTGCCTTACCTTGCCTTTTCATTTCCCCTTTCCCTTCTGTCCTACGAGGCGTTTTCGCAACAACGGCAACCTTTCAAATGCACATCGTGCCTCTTGCTCATGCTGCAGGTATATCTGTCTGAGAAGGGCTGCCGATGGGGGGTGGCGGGGATGGCGGGGGTTGGGGGGGTGGGAGCGTGGTTATAGAGGTGCGTGTTTTGGTGGTGGGTATCGTACGGGCTGGTGCTTTTTCGCGCTAACTTATCGAGCATAGAGGCAGTGAGTGGTCGGCGAGTCGCTAGGTGGTGGAGGAGACAGTCGCCACGCACACTTCTTCGCCTTACGACCCTTTGGTACCCATCCGTCGAACAAGCAATGATTCCTGCAAGGTCAAAGATGAAGCGATGAAGCGAGTGCGGCACGGTCATCGCGAGCCCCGTGGGCGCAAGGCGGTCTGGCTGGCTGGCTGGCTGGATGGGCAGACGTTCTGGTAATGGTGCTGCGACGGCGTTGGCGTTTTCAGTGCTTGGGGCTCCGGAGCAGTGGGTTTGCGGGCGAGGGGGTTGATGGTTGGGAATGTTGATGGGTTCTGTGTAGTGGGGGGCGCGGGGTCGAGCGGGTTGGTGTGGTAGGTCGAGGGTGCGTTGTGCTGGGGTTTTTTTTGCAGAGCGGTAGAGTGGTCATCTTACGTGGGCGGAGACGATGTATGGTTCATGGGTGCCGCTGCTATTGTCACCTGATGAGGACTCTGTGGATCGAGGGATCCATTTGCAAGGCGGTAGGCTGGGCAGCCGGGGAAAGGTTTCTGGGCATGTGGCTAAGCTGGAAGAAGGCATAATTTTTACCCAAACGATAGTGGCTTCTTTCCTTGCATATGGCTGCGCTGGAGTACCATAAGGTATTATCCTGGGCACCGTCTCGCCCGCCGAAGAGGCATGAACAGAACGAGCTTGTATGGTGGGGGTAATTGCGGGAGAGCATGGTGGTGATCAGGTCGGATTGGGGGGAAGCCCGGCTTACAGGCTCGAGAAGGTTGTTGATGAGGAGGCGATTGTTGGGATGTCAGTTGGGAAGAGTGAAGGAGCGTTGAGAGGGGAGAAAGTTAGGATGGGAGGTAGGTAGGACTAAGGAAGGTCCACTCCTGTGAAATTCGTATCCTTTCGAAGTGGGCTTGCATGCTTTGGGCACGACTCATGATCTGTACCACCGTGCTTGGTTCGCCAGTACAGGCTCGGCATTACCATCATCTGATGGCCACTGTTTCGACTGGGAATTGGCGATGGGGTATCAAGTGTGGTTGCAACAGCGACACAGACTTTTCAGGCCTAAGACCCTCGGAAGTGCACCCGTACTATGTGTAGTCGAGTCTTGGTTATGTTAGATGGGGTCGTAGTGATGGTTTCCTCTCGCGCCATTCGCTCACTGTCCTCGATATCGTTTTTTGTGTTGGAGTGCTTAGAGATATTTCTTCCGTATCCTATCCGCTGGTAGGGGGTAAAATATAGGAGGTTCCGACCGATTATTAAAAGTCCCTTGTTACAACCTTCCGTAACTTAGCAGAACAAATAATTATAAAAAAAGACTCTTAGTTTCGTAATTGTTCTTCTTAAGCTGATCTTAAAGTTGGTCATCAAAACATTAACCAATAAGCTGCTTACTATTCAGAAGTTATTGCGTTGCGAAAGTCTGGTACTTTGATTCCTGCCAAGACATTTTACCCCCCAGGCGCCAGCGGATGGGATAGCAGTGGTCGAAAGGTAGAGTAGTAGTGTGATATTTCGGCTAAGTTGCCATGTGCAGACTTGGCTTGGTAGCAGGCTCGGGCCAATATTAGGTCGATGCTAGCTCGGGCTTATTTCAAGCTTCCTATACTTAGATATATATAACGTAGTATTATATAATTTAGACTAATTTTATTATAAAATAGTTAATAAATTCTATAATATTTTATTTAATAATAATATATAAATTTAAGTTTTATTAAATAACTTATACGCTTTTTTAGTTTTATTATAAATAGATCTTTAATTAATATTAATATTAAAATTATTAGAAGTTATATAAAGTTCGCTATAACTAAAATTACTTCGTCTTAATATAAAAATAATAAATAAATATTAATAAATAAAGTTATAAAAAGTCTTTCTTTTTTTAAAATTATTAATATATATATATTATATAATAAGAATTTTTTTAAGATAAAATAAAAATAGAACTCTTTTAAAATATTAAAATTAAATTAATTAAAAAAAAGACTTTTAATAAAAATTTATTAAAATTATATAAAGATTATTATAAATATTATTTAATAACTTAAAAGATTTAAAATTTATCGCGATATTTTAGATATAATCTTATATCTAATTTATATAGTTTTTTAATAAGGCGTTAATAAGATATATATTTATAAATATTTCTAGATATCTATAGAAACCCGATAAGTAAGAATTCTTATATAAGAATATTATTATAAATAAAGAATAAAATTAATATATTAATAGACTAGATATTAAAATTTATAAAAACTCTTTTAAAGTTAAGTATAAATTATCTTAATATTAATTTATTTTAAGACTTTTAAGATCTTTTCTAAACTTTTAAACTTAACTTATTATAAATATATCTTAATTAATAGAAGTTAATATTATATTTTTAATAAATTCTATAAATATAGAACTATTTATAAAGTAATTTATAATATTCTTTATAATTAACTTTCTTTTTATAGAATCTTAATTTATCTTAACTTCTATTACTTAATTTAATATAATCTTAAAATAAGCTCGTTTAGCTAGTATAAATACTATATTAAAAATAAGAGAATTTTATTAATAAATTATTTATAACTTAGAATATATTTAAACTAATAAGTATATTTATCTTATAAGTATATTAAATATAGATAGTATTATATCTATTATAAA
>JAEUBB010000175.1:19527-71848 GCA_018257885.1 Parmelia sp. 050094 | reverse complement strand
ATAGATTAAAAGATAAAATTAATAATAAATTAATTAATAATATAAGTAATAAGTAAGAAATACGTCTTACTAAAGCTAATAAGCTTAATAATATTATAGAAATCTATAATAATAATAAAAGTAATATATAAAGTATTAAAAATAAATTAATTCTTATATTAATTAAAAATATTAATATAGTTACTAATTTAGATTTTAGTTATATAGAAAAAGAGAATAAATTTTATAATAAAATTAATATTAAAGACTTAATTAATAATCTAATAAATAAGAATATTTTACTAAGTTAAAAAGAAGTTATAAAATAAAATTAAAATAAATATAAAGTAAAGTTAATTATAATTATTAAAAATATTAAAAATAAGTAGTAAATAAAAAAATAGATAAGTAAATAATAAGTAATATAAAATTAAAGCTAGATTAATTAATTAAATATTATAAAAATTTATAATAATAGCGAGATTAATATATAAAGTATTAAAAATAAATTAGTTTTTATATTAATTAAGAATATTAATATAATTACTAGTCTAGATTTTAATTATATAGAAAAAGAAGATAAATTCTATAATAAGATTAATATTAAAAAAGACTTAATTAGTAGTTTAGTAAATAAGAATATCTTACTAAGTTAAAAAGAAGTTATAGAATAAGATTAGAATAAATATAAGATAAAGTTAATTATAATTATTAAAGATATTAAAAATAAGTAATAAGTAAAAGAGTAAATAGATAAATAATTAATAATATAAAGTTAAAGCTAAATTAATTAATTAAGTATAAGAAAAGTAATTATCTAAAGTATTATATATTAAAAATAATTAGCTATATATTTAAGTAAACGCGCTAATAAAAGAATTAAAGTATTAAAAAATATTATAAGATTTTAATTTATTTTTTATATTAAAAATCTAATTATTTTAAGTTTTAATAGTTTTTTATATTTTAATTAAGTTATTATTTAGCTTTTTAAGTATCGCGTAGTTTATATTAATCTTATTATATAAATAATTAATATTTTAAATTAAAAGCTACTTCTTTATCTTTTTATTATAAAGTTTAATCTTATACTATATAAGATTATCTTATAAGTTATTATTAATATAATATAGATTAAAGATCTTATAATTCTTTTTTTATAATAATATTTTATTATATTTAATCTTTTTCTCTAAATATTTAATATAATATTAAAGTTTATTAAGACTAGTCTTATTATTATACTATTTAACGAATTAATAACTCGATAATTAGTATACTTTTAAGATAAAGATCTTATTAAATATTTAAAATAATAAAGTTAATATTTAATAATTAAATTATTAAAAGTATTTATTAATTCTTTCTTATTATAATATAACTCGATATTTAACTTCTATAATATTAGAATTATCGAGCTAAGTAATATAAAAGTTAATATAAGATTATCTTATAAATCTTTATTAATATAATATAGATTAAAGATCTTATAGTTCTTTTTTTATAATAATACTTTATTATACTTAATCTTTTTTTTTAAATATTTAATATAATATTAAAGTTTATTAAGACTAGTCTTATTATTATACTATTTAATAAGTTAGTAATTTAATAATTAATATACTTTTAATTTAAAAAATATAGATTCTATATTATAAAGAATAAATTAATTAATAACTACTTACTATATATTATTTATAAATAATATAATATTAGCGAATAAGTATTATTTATAAATAATATATAATAGTTTATTAATATTAATAAGTAAAATATTATAAAAGATATAAACTCTATATTATTTATAAATAATATTTAGTTAAATAAGAAGATATTAAAAATATATTCTTTATAAATAATTTATAATATATTATTAAAGATAAAGAGATTTAATATAACTATTTAATTATATTTCGCGAATACTTTTAATTAAAGAGATAATAAGTTTTATTAAATTTAACTAAAGTCTCTAAATTTATTAAGTAATAAGAATAACTTAGTAGCGATATTATAATAACTTTATAATATATAATAATATATCTAGTAATTTATAAGCTTAATAATACTTTAAATTTATAAAAAATTCTATATCGCTATTTAGCGCGTATATAATAAGTAGTCTATAAATAATATATACTAAGTAGAAGTATTAATAGATAGATAGAATAATATTATTATATATAAAGATATTTAGAATAAATTGTATAATAAGAACTCTAATAATAAAGTTAATAATAGTTATATATTAAGATAAATTAAGTAATTTATTAAGTAAGCTTATATTACTTATTTTATATTAAAGTAGAATAAGCGCTAAAAAAATAGACTATATTATTAATAATTTATATATATTATAAGAATAATATATAATTTCTTACTTTAGTTAAGTAGTTTTAATTATTTATTTCTTTTATTAATAAGTAATAAGTTTCTTCTTTATATATATATATAGAATTTCTTTAATATTTATATAATTATAACTATATATTATAAATTTATTAGTATATTTATTCTACTTCTATTTTATATTTTCTTTAGATAAGTAAGAAGAATTTAATAGAGATATAAAGAAGATTAAATAATTAATAAAATAAATAATAAGTTCTTTAATATATATATTAACTAAAAAGATTAAGATAAAGAGTAGTACTAAATAGTACGTCTTATAATAAGATTAATACTAATAAGAGATATTTTAAAAAGAGACTAATCTAGTAATAATAGTAATAAATAATAATACTCGCTAGTATAAAAGATATTTATAAATAATAATACTTACTAATATAGTTAATTATAAACTTAGAAAAAGACGTTTATAGTATTATTAATATAAGAATCTATTATTATAGAATTATTAAAAGACGGTATTTTAATATAGACGATTATAATAAATACTATCTATTAATTATTATAATAATTACGACTCGATAAGATTTAAGAATTAATAAAAGACTTATTTAATTAAGAGTATTATATAGATAAAACTTATATATTTATTAGTAAGTATAATTTTATATAAGCTAGTAAAATTTTAATTAAGGCTTTAATTAATATTTTATATTAAAGTACGCTTAGCGCTTAAGTAATCGTTAAAGTATAGTACGATATAATAATAATATAAAAATAATTATAAAGAGATAAATAGAGTATTAATAGTTAAGAGAATTATATATAAGTTTATTTATTTATTATTATTATTTAAAGTATAACGTTATTTATAAATAATAATTATTTATATTAGTTAATTACTTAGTACGCTAATAGCTTTAAATTATAATTAAAAAATATAGATTTTTATAATAACGCGTAAAATTAAGAATTTTAGTATTACGCGTTATTATAAAGATTTATTATTATTAACTTTATAAACTTTAAGTAATTATAATCTATATTTTAAAGTATTATAATTATAGTAATATTAATAATTAATAATAATAATCTTTATCTTATATAAATAAAGATAAATATAAAAAAATAAAAAAGATTATCTTCTTTATTAGTATTCTTTTTATAATTTTACTTTTTATTAAAAAAAAAATAAGTTAAAGAAAGAGTAAAGTATATTAATAGTAACTACGAGTAAAAAAGTTCTACTTATCTAAAATTCTTAATATTCTACTCTAACTCTAACTTTATTCGCTCTATAATAAACTTCTTTAGACTTAATAAAGTTATTAAATTATCTTATTAAAGATAGTTTCTTTATATTTATCTAAACTAGCTCGAATTAATACTCTAAGATTAATATTATTCTACTTGTAAAGTATATTATATCGATATTTCTCTTCTTTATAATATATCTAAAATCTATTAAATAGTTATTAAATAATAAGATTAGAGCTAATCTCTTAATAGCTAGAGTAGTAATACTCTAATATTATAGATTTTAATATTATAAAGAATACTATATAGAGTACTTTCTAAAGAACTTCTACTCTTATATAGAGATTTATAAATATTATAAATTTATAACTAAGACTCTCTATTAAATTACTACTATATTTCTTATTTCTTCTAGTTAGACTATACTCTAAGAACTCGTTAACTAGAACTAGTAACACGTATCTAGATACTCTCTTAAAGCTTAGATACGACTCTATACGCTATAGAAGAAACCTTAAAGCGAAAAGTTATAGAAAGATCTTCGACTATCTAAAATAAATAATAGAGAGATAGTTTTCGTAGACTGCGATAGTATCTAGTCTTATAACTAAAGTTTATCTTCTAGAGCTACTAGTAGTAAGTCGCGAAGGATCTCTAGCTTCGTTTATATAAATTTCGTCGAGTATATAGAAGAGTTAAATACTCGACTCGCTAAATATAACGAAAAGATAATAGACGTTACTATATTTAGTTTATTATAGTCGAAGGCGAAGAGATCGTACGCGTAACTCTAAATAAAGTTAGAAACGCTATCTATACGATCTTTTAAGAGTATTTTATTAAATATAATACTAATAGAATCGCGAGTAATATCGATAAGTAGAGTTAATTTATATATAGACTTCGAACGTAAATTATATCTTATTAGCGTTAATCTACCGTATTTATAAGAAAGCTAATAATAATAAGAAAGAGACGACGATAATCTAGACGTAATTATTATATTATATAAGTTAAATTTACGCTATAATTTTTTTCTCGATCCGCTATTAGCGTTCTATATATATATCTTTTTCGATATATATATAAATAATTAGAGGTATACGTTTAGCTATAAGTTAAATCCGAGGATAGAAGTTTAATTACCGATTATATATATATTAGGTAAGGTTCTATAGCCTTTATACTATGTAGTTTGCTTACTCACTATTTATAGCGGATCGAAGGTACTCGATAAAGATTAATATCAAGGGGTCGCTAACTGGGCTGACGATATCCGAGGTGAGGGAGGCTATGATTGCTTTTACGTCTACTTGTATATAAGAAAGGCAGAGATACGGCAAAGCTACTGGTCTTGGTTCGTGTATTTATAAGGAGGTGTATCCAGAGTAGCTAACAGCCTCAGGTATCGGCCGCAACATTCCTTTAATTATCTAACGAAGACCCCGATGCGATGATTCAACCCTTGTCAGTTATTCATCAGAATTACTCATTGTTGACGAGCAATTGACTGCTATCGACCTGAAAATATTCACTCTGATCAGAATCTAGACGCGAACAGGAAGTAGACCGTCTCGGGATAGTGTGGTCTTGTGTTCGATTGATAGTTTTGATTAAACCGAAAAAAGCCAATAGCAAAGCTAGCTGTCGCGCTCATTTATCAACTGCTGACAATGACTCCTGCTTTGGAGATTTTAGGAAGTACTGTCAAATCCTATGAGTGACGTCTCATTGATGATCGATGTGATAGTAGTCGCGCGGGTCAGAATTTTCTCGACGTCCGAGCCATGTCTAAGGATAAATACTCCAATGCTCCCTTGTACTCCTGTTTCCATGAACGACAATCAGCAATCTTTTAGCGGGGTTTGAACTGCAGGTTGGAAAGGAGATGAATTTGGCAGCGATAAATAAGACTTACCTGCAACGGACCAGCCGGCTTGCGGCTTCGATTTATTATCAACACAATTCCAGGATAGGCCGGAAGCCGCACCATAAAGTTGATAGAATGTAGATATATCAGTTCGTGAGTAACTCCGTCGCTTAGCTCCTGGTAATACCCCGGGCGGAAATGCATCGAGCATTGAGAAGACAACGACGCATGTCCCTATCGGATTAGGCTGTGTGAGAAAGACCGAGTCCTGACGCTGACGACTGGGCACTCACCATAGTCATACATCCTTGGGATAGTTACGTACGGCAAATGGAATCTCCTCGGTACTCCACGGGTGAGAAACTCGAATTCCTGCGTCCCACGCGGTCGGACGTTTGTTCTTAGGAATTCGCTGATTGCGATTTTGCAATCGCTCTTGGCGATCCCGTCTCCCATCCAGCCTTCGTTGTTGACGCAATACGTCGGATTGTCACTCACGGTCATATTCATGGTTGCGAGATCTATTGATTGGGGAACAGCGGCACCTTGGACAGGTGGTATTCCATGCAAAAGCAGCGAGAGGAAGCCCAACGAGAGAACAGTCAGGGTACGGTAGGACATGGTTGCGGAACTCGTTTCTACAGGTATCCCAATCCATGCTGGGACTCCCCCACTCTTATTCAACGGGCGGGTTCATGCCACGCACTAGTGGCTACATGGCATGAACAGTCGGCGCAAGGATCGGCGCGACCGCGGGAGCAAACCTTCTGACGCGTGGCGCTTGTACGGATGAGTCCGGATGTCACTTCTCCAGCTTTTTTGCTTGATATGATCCGCGAGACCTGATTTTCAATCACCAGGACAATGAGTGGAGAGTACTGGTGACGGTCTCCTTGTGAGTCGCCAACACGGTAGTAGTAGGGAGGAGTCAATGTGGAGTTATTCTGATTACCCGACGATCTTTTTTACTTCCTGCAGCCTACATGCTTTATGTATTTCCGCCGTCTGAAATACCGGCCACGTGTTTCGAGCAAAGCCCCTGCCCCTGACCATGTTAGGCACGGCTGATCTGCACTCGCGAAGCGACGAGATCTACACTTGCTAAGCGATGAGATCTTTTTGTGGGGCTTGCATTAAACGCCGTCGTTCATGTACACGAGTGACGGGCTTGTTTCTTAGAGTGGCGGCTGTCAAGTTCCGCTCCCATTAGAATCGCGCTCATGATTCGGTTTGGCCGGTCAGGAGACGAGATTGCTGATATTATTGAAGCTTCGCTACAGTTGAATCTGACTAGATCATTTTAAGAATGAAGGTAGTGGGGACGAGAAACAACCTTGGCGACTGTGGAACACACCTATGGACCCTTATAGCGGTCGTCAATAGCTCAAATCGAACAGGATTCTGCAATCAAGTAACACTGGAAGTATGTCATGGTACTTTCCGGACTATCATTTGAAAAACCACAATTCACCGAACCCATTTTGGTTGCCAGGTCGAAATACATTTGGAGAACCGCATCAGTCTCAATCCCCACATCATGGTTACAGCAGATGCGAAGCTGGGTGATTTGTTCGGCGTTACTCTCTATCCCGCGGGAGTAGTGTCCACCTAGCTAGGGGCAGGAGGTCCCGTGCTTTTATCCAATGGTGCCAATGTTTGTGGAACTGCACCTCCTATGGAGTGATTGCTGTCGTCACGTACCCAGAGCTCAAAGGATGGAGGTTCGGTGGGCTCGGCACTGGTGCCACTTTGGTCGACGCATACTTGGCAATGGCCGAAGTTGATGTTCGTGTCGACTTCGGAATGGGTGGGTCGACGGGTGTTGTGCAGCAGCTTTGCGGCTCGTTGCTGTCTGGTGTAGCATTTATGACAGTGTTATCGGGAATAACACCGTCTTTCTCGGTTGGCAGAGACTTCCTGGATTTGACCTTCAGTGAGGGTGCGACGAAGCGAAACTTTCGTGCTTACACTGGTGGCATGACATGCGGAGAGCGCTTTACTTGTGGCAAGACTTTACATTCCCCGCACCCTTTCCCATGAGAAGTAGTCGGAACCATTTGGACGAGTGAGGATGCCAGTAGAGCAACAAAAGATTGGAAGATAGCCATAGTGGAAGTGTCGGCGTTTGGAGTTGATTGCTGTAAGTTTGGAAATTTTAATGACGTGCAAGGAGGATGGAAAATATACCGCTATTCATTTGCAGAGATGTAGTCTGTCTGCTCAGGGTCTTTACCATGATCCTGTGAGTCATATCTTGGGACGTGAATCCAAAACAGGCAGACGAGCTTTGTTCTCGGATTAGGAAGCTTGAACAGTAGTATCTTCACAGATAGAGTGGCATTGGACTGGCACCTGTCAGCCTAGCGCGTCTTCCCATCCTTCCACACTGTCTAACAACAAGTTGCACGGCTGGCGTTAGGGCATGACGCAGTCTCAACGCTCAGGTACGTATCATGTGGCAGTCCATATGGGCTCATGAATGCTTCCCGGCCCCTCATCAAGGTTTCAACCTTACCACCGAAACCCCTCGGAGCCTTTGTCCAGCTTCTCGATTTCTGGTACAGGGATAAGATCCGTATTTTCTTGACGTTCCGAGTGGGAAGAAGGGATGTTTCAAGCAACTGGTTTTTATGCTGAGGTTACGCGGTGCTCGGGATGCCATTCGATATCCGGCTCCGCCCTTGCTCCATAGCCGCCAAATACGGGCTAGGTGAAGTTCACACTCTCAGAACGAATTTCACTCCAGATCTTCCGCAACGTCTTGCTCTAGTCACACTACCATGGGAATTAAAAACAACTTTTAGAAAAGAGACAATTCAGGAAATGCTGGAAGCTCAACGAAGAGTATTGAAGATAAGCACATTGTTTATGCACTTGAGGAGACTACTATCAGAAGCAGCCGCGGGCCGCGGAAAACAGTGATGCTTTATGCTGCTCTCTACACCTTATGCAGAACGCGAAGACAGTCTCATCATCACCCTACCTATTGAGTCGAACTCAACTTTGATCAAGAATCGAGATCAAATTTCCATCAACAGCCAGGGCTGTAAATGCCCCATCCGTATAGTTCTTCATCGCCCACTGCAGCAGATAGCCTACCGTCTGTCCAACAATCTGCGGCGCCAGGGTTTCAGTTGGGATCATAAACGTCGGCTGCCCTATTTGCCGAGTGGATTTGAGAGAGTCGATCAGAATGGTAAGGTTTGTGGCGATCGGATCTCCAATCTCGTTAAGAATATCAATGAGAATGGGCTTGGCGCTTCTGTAGCTTGGTTGGCTTAAGAAGCCGTTCTTGACTAGCGGAACGCCTTTATCTCCTTCAATAAATTGGTAGAGTGATGTCATGTATTGTTGCAGCGCTGTGGACCGTGTCAGCGTTCGGACTCCTCACAATGGGAGTCTTAGCTTCCAAGCTTACCCCAGATGGCGGCTACTCCGTAGCCCACCTCTACAGTCACATTTGCAAATACGTCCAAACTTGGCTCTGGACAGACATCGGGTCCGATTAGGTCGCAGCGTATTGGGTTGGTGGCATTGTTCGTTACATTAGCCTCGCGCATGAAACAATTCGCCCATAGCTCGCCCGGCTTGCAGGTGGTGGTTGTCTTATTCCATGTGTTCAGCCAGGACGACATGCCAACACCTCGAGGAATCAGACCCCAGCATGATGCATCGAGTCCCAGTGTGGTGTTTAGGCAGTCGGAGATGTCGTCTCGTGGAATTAGACTATGAGGTGGTGATATCAGAGGGTTGGCATGGCAGAAGCAGACTGTGGCGGTCAAGAAGAAGAGGAAATGAGGACGCATGGTGTGGTAATCCTAGGCTGAGGAGTCAGAAGAGATGGATAGGAGACAAGGAGATAACAAATAGATGTACGTCGAATCACCTCGAGATGACACATGGTCATGCGGCAGACGGCTTCTCGGAACCAAAAGCGCACCACTGGGAGCCTATCAGCAACGCAACTCTGTTTCAATTTTATTCAAATGTTTCGCGCATGGAAGCTATAGTAAGCGCAAATACTTACCAGAGCGCTTAACCACGTTGCATGCCACAATGGTCAGGTACGTAACGCGTCCACGACTTTGCGACAGCCGCTGGAGCGGGGAACATAACTATTACTTATGCCGAGAAATATCTGCTCCTTTATAGAGTCGGATGATGACTTCTAGATTGTCAGAGGTCTCTTTTCCTCCGCCGCTCACTTGGATTGTTGTACACGACTTTGAAAAGCCTTTTCGTTCGTCTGCACTCGATCGATCAGACTCCACAGCTATCTACCGTCGACTCAACGCCTCCCAAAAAGGTTGCGGCTGCCTTGATGTCTACAAGTAGATTCAAACTCTGAGAGTGAGCCGAGAAGACATATCAGATAGCGCCAGTGCTCAAGGCATCTATTTCACCACATTGCCATGCAGAAATGCAATTATTTTTTGCGTCTGTCGTACCTGAGTGGAGAAGAATCTGTGACAAAGTTCTATGAGATCTCGGACGTTTGAGGTCAAGGAAGGATAAAGGCGCTATTGCCTCCCGCCTTATTTAGCATGATCGGACTCGAGCTCGAATATAGACTGCAGTACGCTGCAGTTGCTTCATGTTAGTTCCCTATCATAGATGCTTTGATGGATGTTGCAAGGAGCCATAGATTGATTGTAGACAAAGACGATGTTATCGCTGGTGGTTTGAAGATATCACCGCAGTACTGACACTAGAAACCACTCACCCTTCTGCTCCGTCCGCAGGAAGTCGTCAGCTCAGTGGTTTGGATCCCGCCGTTGTCTCATGTTCCACGATAGGTATTATTTTACCAATAGAGACGCCTCTACTTCTGGTCTGCGCCACTGGCTTCATCAGCACTCGAACTAGGGTAATGTGGAATCACATCTCCATAGGAGATCATTCAGCCATGATGGACTTGCGGGGATCGCCGGACGACTTTGCGTAGGGGAATGGGGGGATTGGAGAAGTCACTTCGAGAAGGCCATGAGTATGATTGAGAGTAAGTTGACGGCCAAGTTTCGAGAAGATTCCTCGGCTCATCTCTCTCATGTACTGTCTCGCCCTTTTTGGGCTATGTCAAGGGAGGAAGGATTGGTTTAAGTTAATAAGCACTTGATTCGCTGGGAAATGCATGAAAAATAAGAAGCTCATCAACCTGTATACGATCTATAGGATTCAAGATGCTCATGATTTTACACTCGACCCGTTCTCTACATTCTGAGGTCTCTTTCCTCCTGGGCTGATTCTTCTGCATTACAAAACCCCTCAATTTATTTTCCATCACAGCTCTGAGTCATTTACTAATGTTCTTTCAACGACTTTAAATAGTCCAACAAAGACCTTCTTTATTACCTCGGCCGCTCTGACAACGCCGACAGTTGCGGCTTACGAGGCTGTGATTAGAACAAAGCCGTCGACACTAATAGATTTGTGCAGCTCCTTTATCTTGGGTAGTGTCTTCGCCATGGCAGAACCAAAACCACTGAGTCCCGTGAATAACGAATGGAATCAAGCACAGCAGCAACTCTGGGTCATTTTAAAATACTTGGTCTTGCGTTGACGAATTAATTAAAGACTTGTAAATCTCAAACTCGCAATCAAAAGAAGCAATGTCGCCCGTGAAGCAGCGCGCTCGAAAACATGACCAACGTACGCGGCAGGACCGCGGAAAGTTGGGTCGATTGGCACTACAGCAACAGCAGGAGATTGAGCGACGCTCCTCAACCCGTCAGCAGGCAAGCATTCTGCGGCGGACACGAAAGAAGGAACCCGTTGGTTATCGCTCAAGCCATCGACGTTGCAGTATGAGCGATTGCCGCCATGAAGAGCAGCCCGTTGTCACCAAATATCGCAGTCTCCGTTCGGAAAAAAGTGAGGTGGAACCCTGCCTCAATTGTCGCCGGAAGCGCCTCACAGGAGTAACTGGCGCAAATCGTTCTTGCATTATCACGGATCGTGAGGAGATGGTTGACTTTCAAGAAACCACCAGTGGTACTTGTAGAGAGTGCCACCCCGAGGATTTCCCTGACCTCGATTTTCACCATTCATTCGGGTCCTTTCTAACTCGTAAAAACCCAATCCTGGATAGTGTTGATCGAGACGTTGGGAGATACTGGACTCTCTTGAATCAATCGCCAAGTTCACTGCAATATCATATCCACGACATTGGGGATCGGTATCGCGAGGCATTTCGGCGCTTCTTCACGGCAGAGCCAATCAGTCTGCATGGTCATGTGAGTGACGCTTCCAGCCCTGCGCTCCTGACTAGCCTTATTTCCCACCTCACGTCTCGCGATTCGACAGGCGGTGGCAACCCGTTTCTTGGCGAAGACGATAGAGCTAACCCATGCATTGCGATGCTAGAGGGTTCTTATGGAGCAGGATACGGAGCTTTGGCACACAACTCGGTCCTGGACTTTGTCAGACCTCTAGCAAACGGAAAGGTACCTTTTGTCATAAAGACGCACAATACTGCTGAGATCGATGAGCAGGTGAGAAAAGCCAAACGAGCGGGATGCGTGGCGTTGATTGCGGAGGTTGTTCGCGCTCGCGACGGCGTTGCGATCAACGAGGCCGCCTGGAAGTGTCTGTTGAGAGCTTGCAAAAAGTACAACCTGATGCTCGTGGTCGATGAAGCGCTGACTTCCATCCGTTGCGGCGCGCCGTTCGCGTACCAGCTGCCGCAGTTCCAGAAGCATGGGTTCCCCGATCTCGTGCTGTTTGGGAAGGCGGTCAGGACGAATGGGATCGCGGTCGAGTGGCGGGGGGTTAATATGCGAAAACTGGGAATCACCGATGCGGAAGAACGCTTGTTTGTAAGCCTCGAGTGGCAAGAGCGTCTCACGGAGATGGCACCGGCGGCAAGTCTGCTCGCGTCATGGGGGACAATTGTGCTGGCGGAAAAGGAGCGATGGCCCCAGCGTGCTCGTGAGACTGGCCGTCTGCTCCGCGGCCTGATCGAGTCGGAAGGGATCAAATCGGACATGATTGGCGGCTTGCACAGCCTCATCTATCTGCGCCTCCAGGAACAAGCTTGCATCAAGTCTCCAGTCATGGGCGCCAATGCAGGCAACTATGTCCGCTGGTTCTCTACCATGGACAACGTCATGAGATCAGAGGAGGAGCTCCGCGCAAAGGTCTTTGGCGCGGGCAGCGTCGCGCATCGGAGAGATGTCGCGGCTTATCTCGCAAGGATGAACGTGCGGCTGGGGTTTTGCGCGAGGTGCGGGCAGGCGGTCGAAGCGGGGCGGAAAGCGGCATGTGCGGTGTGTGTAGTGGAGACTTGTGAGGAGTGTGAGCCAGGGGGGCATGCTTGTCCGATGGAGGGGATGAGGTGATGGTGATCATTTTGACAATGAGAGAGCATCAGGTATCGATTTTTATTTCACTTGAGCTCTAAGGAGCGCAGAAATTGTGCTTCGACATACTATTTAGAGAAAGAGTAGGTACCTGTAAACCTTCTTACGTCTCTACAAGAGGTCTTCGATGTTGAAGAAGAGATTCACGGGAGCCTAATAATGGTACAGTACCCGCTCCTGGCGACCTCAACCTTGTCTTCAGTTTACTGGGAACTGATATTGTCATCCAACCTGACCGGGAGCGCGCGGTGAATTACTCCACTTTAGTGGATGGACCCTGTCCCGAACCCACATCCCCTCGTCGAGTGTCTAGATTACTGTGCCCGAATAATAACTAGAGATCATCTCGAATATTCCCGAGGCAGCAACGACGACGCAAACACTCCGAGAATATAGGCATAGAAAAGAGGCGCTAGGCTCAGCAGCAGTCGCTCGTCCAAGCAGCGGTAGGCAAGGATTCGGGGAATCGACTCGCTAGTATAGGTTATGTGGCACAGGGTCCTCTTTGACCAGTTTGTTATCGGAGGATGTAGCACTAAGGGGTTTCGAAGCTTCCCGAAATAGGTACGAGGGGGAAAATAAAGGCTCATGGCGACCAGGGAAGAGTCTGAGGGCGAGAAGATCGCTTCGGGAACGTTGAAAGCGAGGCGTTGGATTATGAGTGTAGTTATGTATTCTTTTCTAATAGATGGATTCTGGATGGCTGCAAGGTGCTGTGAGACTGTTAGCTCGTAAACGTTTTATCATGAGAACGCGCATTCTTCCTCTGTGAAAGGCATGATCGAGCTGCAACTAAACGACAAGCTAGATTATGCTCGATGAAGGAGCCCGAATCGCCACCCCTCGTCAACCGGTGTTAAAATGCCATATCCATCTTCTCCCTAATCCGTAAGCGTTCCATACCCTCCTTCTCCAGATGGGCCATCTTTCGTCTTCGCCTTTTGCCCGGCATTTGACTTGGTCTTGTCGAGTAGCGGCGTCGAAGAACTCTCGCCTAAATCGTTCCCAGCCGTCACGTTCGCTTCAGGGGCAGTTTCTACGTCTCCGACAAGGAGATCCACGGCTCCGGGCTCCGCTTCTTTCCTTGCAAATGTGCTCCACATACGCTTGGCGATTTTGCTTTTTCCAATCAGTGAGCCAAACATGTCCTCGTCCATCTGTCGTTCGAGCTCTTCGTCGCGATATACCTTTGACGACTTGTATGCGCGGATTTCTTGGTCTAGGGGCTCCTTGCGGACCATGAACTTGTAGACGTATTTTCCCAAGGCAAATTCGGCCCTTTTTTTACCCTTTCTATCAGGTTTCGGGGCGCTCTCGTTGATGTCGAAAGTGTACTCGCTTACTTTCTCGAAGAGATGTTTTGCGAAGAGACTTTGGCAGCCCTCAGGCGCCTGCACCCAGATGGGGAATTGAAAGACCTCGGAACGACTGATGGCTTTGGCGAGCAATGCGGACGCAACGCCTTTGTTCTGGTACTCAGGATCCACGACAAGAGAGCTGATGACGCAGTGTTTGTCGGGTAGTTGCTTTTCTCGCGCCTCTTTGAACTCCCTCAATACTTTGTGTGCCAAAGTCTTCATCTCGTCTGTGCCGATTTCTTCTTTCCTTCCTTTGACTACAAAGTCCGGTAGCAAAGCATACTGGGTCAACAGTACGTGTTCTTCGCTGATGTGTTTATGGTCTTCGAGTTGGAAGGCTAGTGCGAGCCATCCGACAATTTGCTCCGAACTCTCGGTTTTTGCGACGATGAACTCGCATTCGGGCTGTTGGACGCGAATAGCTATGATTTCTGCCAAGCGTTCTATGAGCTCTGGCACTATGAATTCGAGCTGAACGCTATTGTCATTCTTGTATGCTTCCTGATAAATGCGAATCATGTCCTGGATGACATTTTGGTCAGGCGTTTTTAATTGAAATGTCTTGACGGGGTGATCGCTGGCCATGATGGCGGCGAAGGCAGCGGCAAGCAAGTTTTTTCTTGGAAGACTTGAGAAAGTTCGGGCACGAGTTATGTTCGGAACGGGAAGACCTGTTTGTCAAATGTTTTCAAACGTCAAACCTGGAGAAGACAAGTCAAATGTGGCTCAAATCAATTGGCTTCAACCCGGAACCGCGTGTTAACTCAATCCATAGCAAAGTAAGCATTGGTGGTAGTGGTGCAGACACCCGTCGACGGAAAGTTCTAGCCGTCAACACAAAGGGTTTGAAGATACTGGTGGAAGAATATCTCAAAGGGTGCACAGCATTTCGATTTTCTATGGAGAAGTCCCATTGGTATATAATCCATGGCCTGACAAAGAGATCTATCCAACAAAGAGATCTAACAAACATGAGATGCATATGCATCCAAAAGACTAGACACATTTGACAGCAGACACCCGAGTGACGGAAACTTTCAGCCGTCAACACAAAGCGTTGAACACACCGGTGTAAGAACAGACCTGGTATGTACTGCATTTCTGTTAAAGGCGTTCAGGCCTGCGGAGATAAACTAAAAGTGAAGTAAGGAATACCGCTCAAGCATTCATCAATTTCTTGTTACCTTACCACCGTGGAATGTTCGGAGTCAATGTGTTGTGCGAGGAAAAATCTTCCTTTCACTCATGCTTTACCATGACCGCGCACTGGTGTTGAAACGTAGATGGAAATATTGCTCCTCTTTCCGTCCACATTGTGTATCTAAGGCCCGAAGTTGGCATCACCGCTGACAATCAGCTATTCCTTAGAATAGAAATCTCGCAAGAGAAGACCATCATTTCTACGTGCGGGCCGGCCAAAAACTCCGAAAAGCAATAGGTCTGAAGTGTTTAAGAGCGTGAAACGTACGTGATGTACGATTTAAACATGTTTTACCACGCTAAGTACGTCTCTTCGCCATGCCGGCATAAATTATATGGTGCTTAAGAAGGGCACCATAGCCCCTGGCTAGGGAGCGAGTATCTCTCTATGGGGCCACAGATCTGGCATTCTAGCGCATACGACTGCCTGGATACACTTGAAGCTGATGCGCTTCCGCGGTGGTTTGCATACGTCTGCCTCTGCCTCAGACAGAAAGGCTCTCCTAGAAGAGCTGGAACAGTAGCTGGTACCACATTCGATCAAGCAACTGAGGGTTCTGATAATGATTGCAAAAATGGCTTCGAGGCCATTACGATGGAAGGATGTTTTCTTTCTGGAACATCCTCTACAAGCAACTTCAAGGTTCAAGCAAACTCGTAATGAACAAGCGAGTTGCGGATCTTAGAGGTAACGAAGGCGGGCAAGTGAGAAAGCCCCCCTCATCATGTCGAAATTCATAGCAGATCGAAGAACATCGATACATGCAACCGATCAGTCAGCTCTATCTCCTAGCTGAATTATCCCATCCTCTGGCGGGTTGGGCACTCGTTGTAGGGCTGAACCCCTGAAACGAGTGCCCTGCCAGAAGATGGGGATAATGCCACCTGCATGGATTGGTATCCTCTCTGTTGAAATATATAAAGGATTAATTGATTGGATCTATAAAGAATGATGTGAAGGCTACTTATACCTATATTTGCCACCAAGCGGGATAGCTACAACACAGGTGCTGAAGCATTTCAAACACTATTGGCATAGCAAGTACTCACCTACACCATAGCCAAGAGAAAAGATACTGCCTATGGCTTTTGCGACAAACACTCTTGGCATAGGGGGTACTCACCCACACCATACCCAAAAGAAAAAGATACTTGCCCATAGCTTATACAATCCTAGCTCGCATTTCCAAGATACCGTTCACTGAGCTCTTCACCGCTCTCTGTTATCGTCTTCATGCTCGAGGAGTTCAACTCCGCTTACCCAGCCTTTCTCCGTCTAGCTTGTTAGCTTCTGGGCGCAGGTGCGGACTCTCTGCAGGTATAGCGTAGCATGTGGAAGCCTGTAGTCTATATGAATCTCCTTGTAGGATCTCATCCAGATGACCAGGGCATCTCAAGCCTTGATGAACTAAACAGTGAATGCAAGATGTCGACTTCAAGCAAAGAAGGAACTGCTCGTGTTAATTAGTCTTCATATGACCGACAATGAGATCTCCTGCTCTATCATTCATATCTCATAATCATACTCATCAGTCTCCAGCTGTACAGGCCGAACCAAGCAGCTTCGGAAACATCCCAGCCCGTTCGGTCACCTTTGCTCACCTCCCTTCTACGCGCCAAAGACACCCAACTCCCTTCCCACCAACACGACCTCCTACCTCCTTAAAATCCATCCTGCCCTTTCTAGTACCCAACTCACATCCCCCTTCCCATCATTCATACACCAACCAAAACAATCCAGCTTTTCTCACAGCACCTTTTCCTACCCCATTACACAAGCATAACCGCAGCCCCACGGCGCCGGTACATTAGTTTTACTACAGTACAGTAGTGCATTGAGTCCTGGACCCATCACCATCAGGTAGGGGAGGGGACAAATGCGAAGGAATAATTTGAGGGGAAGGGGGGAAATGATTAGAGCGCTTACAGTCACAGAGGTGCGAGCGCGTTGGTAGGTACGATGGACGCGCGCGGTTTGTACCTATTGGGCTGCTGCGAGGCGGTGGCACGCAGGTGGGCATAGTCATGGAGGGGAGGGAGAGGGGTTGGGTTGGTGTTGAAGTGCCCCTGCCCCTGAAGGGATGGCGCTAGTGGCGCCGTCTAGCGGTGGTGGCGGCGCTGTCCCGAGGTTCCTTTCCTGATGGGTCGACTGTACTGCGAGGCAAACGGGACAGACAGGCTACCTCGTTTTGTCGTCGAATATCTTCATGATGAGGGGAGAGGGGTGCTGCGTGGGTGAGGATCGTCTAAGGCCATTGGGTGTGGTTAGCTGGCGTTGGTGGGTAGGGACCGTGAGGAGGGGGGAATTGGCGAAGGAAGGCTTGGAAGAGGATGGCAACGAGGCGGGGGATGTCGGGGTGGAGGGTCAGAGGCATGGCTGCGGACATGATAGGTGAGGCTTGTGCTGATCAGAGGTATTCTGGGCGTTTGTGACTGAGGGGGTTGTTGCAAGTTGCAACACACGAAGACGAAACATTGTCCGGTTGGCGGTAAGAACCTTATTTCATCGATTGCCTAAAACAATGATACTGTTAGTGGATTGCAAGGGTGAGGACGGTGCGGCGTCAGATTCCAGATCTGTGGCGGATGCGATTGGATCGCTGGTCTTTCTCCTATTTCCTTCGTCTGATTTCAGGTTAAACTTGGGCACGGGGAAGGTGGTCCTGAAATATCAATATTCAGCTGTGACTAATGCGAAACGCACGACCTGGTTTGCTTGGAACTGAGCTCCTTTCGGAGTAAGCATTTCAATGTTTGAAACAGTCATTGCTGTCATGATTCTATAGACCAGGTTTCATCAAGTCGTGGCACTATCGGGATAAAAAGTCTAATTGGCAAAAAGATGGGCTTGCAACCCCATAGCGAGCGTGACATCCCCACATACGTATGTAAGATATCGGTTTTTTCTCCAAACCAAGTCATCTAAAATATACCAAGAAAATTCCGAGAGGGAAGCGTAGAAGCGAAATATGTTCGTAGTGCAGTCTCCACTGTCACAAATCATCTCCCCGGGCTTATGCCCCTTACGAGATCGCGTGGACGCCATGTCCATGCGCGCGCCTTTGGTGTCTGTGCTTGCTCGCCCGCGGCCCTAGCTCTGCCACACTCCGTCCCATCTCGCGCTTTGTCTTGGAGGAGCTCGTTGCGCCGACGGTGCAAACGACATCGGTCCTCCCAGTGAAGATAGCCTGGACCGAAATGTTGTCATAATACCAATAGTTGTTCGTCCCGCTCTTTCCCACGGCCCCTTCCCCGGCCGTGAAGCAATCCGGCACCTCGGCCAGGACGTTAGAATGTGCACCCGGGTTCTCGCAAGTCATAGTAGTCTGGTCGACGGATGGGCAATCGCCGTCGCATAACTCGCCCCCGCCAATCGTGACATAAGGGCTCTCGTTGCCAGCGAAGCCGGTGCAAGACATAGGCACGCTGAAGCCGTCGCAGACGCTTACATCAAAGTTTGACGTGGTGTCGCCGACGGACCATTCGAATTTCGTACTAGGGCCTCCATTCCAATCGCCATTTGAAGCTATGGCTTCGGAGCTGCCGACAAACATGGCGCCGGCTTGGGTGAGGCAGATGCTGCCGATTGGGCTATCTTTGAAGCTAGCAGCGTTGCCTCCGGGTCCACCGTTGAACCAGTAGGTGTAACTGTCGTCGGTGGCGCCGAAGGTGACACAGACGCCGCTGCAGTCGCTGCACGAGCCGGCGGTAATGGGGCTGGTGGAGTTTGCGGGGGCAGAGGCGGTTGGGTAGACGGTTCCGGTTGACGAAGCGGTGACTGAAGCGGACACCGAGATGGTGCTGGTCGGGTTAGAGCGGTGGTGGTGTGAGGCAGCGAGGACGCTTCCAGCGCTGCTGAGAGCGAGAGCTATGCTCGCGTAGGCGTAGGATGTTTTCATTTTTGAGGGTTCGTAAATTTCCTAGAAGGGCGGTAAAAGGTTGCTTTGCAATGAAGATTGGGGACTTGGCACCAGGCTGAGAAGTCAGGATTTGGGAGGTGAAAGCAAAAATGTACGAGTTGTAAAGAGTGGATAATGTCTCTGGACTTGCAGAGAGTGATGGTTAAAGAATGTGGATAATGAACGTCAATCTGGTGAGCGATGGAGGAGAAGCCAAACAAAGGGAAACAAAGCGGCGAGCAGCGCACAGGGCAGTATTTGAATGAACAATGAGAACAATTAGAACAATAAAATTCTCACCACCTACCTTGTACGTTTAACAGCCCCACTGTTCTACTGCATGGCACCATCCTCATGTCGCATTAGGATGGTGCACAAAAAGTGTGTCGGGATCTAATTGGCTAGTCACACACCCTTTTGGGCCCTTTTGAATCCGAGGGGGGCGGCACATTTTCAGCTGCCAGCCAACGGATTTGCAAGATGCCCCTGCACTCCTGCACGATAAGATTATTGAAAAAACAAATGTGG
This sequence comes from Parmelia sp. 050094, assembly GCA_018257885.1. Lineage (NCBI taxonomy): Eukaryota > Fungi > Ascomycota > Lecanoromycetes > Lecanorales > Parmeliaceae > Parmelia > Parmelia sp. 050094. Next base: position 52,053 of record JAEUBB010000175.1, on the reverse strand, counting down.
CCTATCAAACGCCTTCGTATGCTTACCGCCGTCACACATTAAAAAATAAATCAGGAACGAGGGATTCGGCAATTGATAATATTATTATTGAGATCTAGGGGAACGTTTTTGTTAGTCCATAATATTGTTTTAAGGAAGAGGAGGCTTCCCTGCCACCCCCGGACGCTACGGGAAGCGTCCCCTAAGCCCTCCCCGAGTCCCCTTAGAGCTGAAGTAACTCGACCCCTGATTGCTGTGAAATAATAATGAAAGAAAAATAAAAAACAAAAAAACCCCCCAAATTCACGGAGATTATTTAGAATAGCAGAGTCAGCTCAAACGGGTCAGCTTCTGCAGTAATGCCCTTAGACTATTGCCGAGAGGTGAGGCAGGACATGTGCCACGAGTGTAATTTCGCTCATGCGACTCGACGGCCTAAAGGATTGTTTGACGTGGGATGGCACGATTCGTGCCAGTCTGCCATGCCTGCCGCCAAGGGGGTTGGGTCTGCCAGAGACTTTGAAAAGGTACTACCGTAATCAGGCTGTCAACGAGCTTGTATCGGCCCTTCTAGATGACGTAAAGAAACAAGCCTTGCTTCTCCTAAGCGGCCCAATCACAGCACGGTGAGCGCCGGCGTCAATCGAGTGCCTCACTGGACTGTCGGTGATAGAGACTGTTCCCATCTTTGTGACCAACCTGTCATAGACAGCAGTGCCAAGCGTCAGAGCGCCTTGGAATCTTGAAAATCTGTCGCACCATCGCCGATGTGAAGATAGGCAGCACCAACACCAGCAAGAAAAAATGAAAGACTCGGAATTTGGCTTTTGACTTATGCGCATGCCCTAGAAAAAGGCGAGCAGCGCTGCATCTCGCCATTTACGTCCTTTTGACTTCTTAACCCCCGCAAAGTTGTTTGGATAACAATCCGGAACTTGGCACCAAAAGTACGAAGAATAGGCAGCCCCACTTCAAAAGTACAAAAGGCCGCTGCACGATGGAGCACAACCGTGTAGAATCAAGCCCACTCGCGACAAGTTGCCCCTTTGTGGGCGCCAAGCAATTGGGAAGAAGAGGACGCGTCACTTGTTCTAGACCGCTTACAAAGCCAGGTACTTCCAAGGCCACAGTCTTGGGTTCCTTGAATTCGGACCAAGGTCAAAGCACTCCTATCTCTTGTGTTTGACCATCATTCATGTTCAGAGGCATCATTACTATTTTATCCAAAGGTCGCTCTCATGGCGCAGGCAATTAGGAATGCGATCTACATGGTCTTGACGAACTGGCTGTATTCGAATAATGGGTGTGCATAGGAGTCAGCCCTTTGTCTCTCTCCTTTTGTTGTGGCAACAGTGTGCTTTGTGAACAGTAATTTTGTTACACTGCGGCTGACGGAGAGAGAAAAGGGAGGTGAAGGGGATACAAAGGCGCCTAAAGCAGAATTCTCGGGTCATTGTTCATGACGAGTCAGCTAGAAAGTGCGTCTCTACACTCGGTAGATCTCTGATCTACTCCAGATAATGACGCTCGCGCCAGGGGGTGACAGACTGTCAATAAGCATGCGTTGAAGGTGTAGTACCTAGGCAACGAATTTCTTGTTTCGAGTAATTTGTCCTGTGCGAGGCTGTCAAAGGTTGTTGTTCCATGGCTGCTGCTGCTGAAACCTGAAGATTGGACAATGGAAGCGTGGTCGACAAAAGAGTTACAACTCCATTCTTGATTGACAAAGACATTGTGGCTATCATTAAGTATATAAACATGCATCATCGCCTACTTTGCAACCATCGCAGCTCCCCAACACGCCTTCCACCAACCACTTCACAAACCAGTCCACCCCAGAAACTTCTCTGCACCGAACTTTCCCTCGAGAAGATGCCCCACCGACGTACCTGCTCCAGCAAGCACCAGCGCAAAGTCAAATTCGACTTCCGTCCAAAATCCGTCAACCCCGCCAACATCTGGGAAGACGAGCCCCTAACCCAATGCACCAAATGCCAACTCTCCTTCCCCACCGACGATGCAGGCTACACCCACTTCGTCACCTCGCCCGCCCATCTCAAATGCACCCTCTGCACCTCCCTCTCCAACTTCTCCGACGTCGAGGAATTCTCATCGCCCGACGCTCTTCTGGCGCACTGGAAACAGAGACATAGGCACTGGTGCTGCGAGCGTTGCGATTTGTTCTTTCCAGAGCTTCAGGATCAGCTGGATCATATTTTCGCTATGCATGCGCATTTTTGTGCTGTGTGCGACACGGATGCTGGGGCGTTTGAGACGGTGGAGCTGCTGGAGGCGCACTATGAGAGTGTGGAGCATGGTGAGAAGGTGGGCAGGGAGGGGTCGGTGCTGGAGGGGAGCGGGGCTGTGGAGGCTGGGGGATTGGGGGGGTGTTAATTGTGGGGATGACGGGAGGTGAGGATGGGAAATCGAGGGAAAGTAGTAGCTTGGGAGAAGTGTAGTCTTAGTACAATGCCTTCCAATCCTGCATGTATATTGACATCTTCAACAGATTCCTTCTTTCCTCGTGACTCCCCACAGTTGATACTTACATGCCCAGCGCTCATTCGCCCATGATACGAGACTGTCAATCTTTCGCTGCTGTTGGTAGCTATCTTTCCGTAACTCGCCATCTGCTGTTGCGCTCGCTCGCATTAACAAATTGGTGGATTTGCGTGAATATACCGTCGGCCCCACCCTATCTAAAGAGGGGCGTCTGGATGACTAAGGCTAAGGAAGTGACGAAGAGTTGCAGATGGGTGGTCTCATTGACCCCTCTCCTATCTTTTCTTGTCCTGGTGGAGGCGGGATCTCGGCGAAATTGCAGTATGAGGGGTAAGTATTGTTAGATCGGTAACCGAGAGGAAAGGGTGAGAAAGGGAAATGTGACGAGGGAGAAGCGGGGGAGGAGGAGGGAGGTTGGAAATGTGTGAGGGGTGGTGGCGACGGAAGGAGTGCGGGGCTGGAGGGAGGGAGGGTTGATGAGGGCTAGGAGGAAGCTGGGTGCTGGGTATTCGGTGTGGGTGATGGGATGCTTGGGTGCTAAAGGGCGAGAGGGATATGTTGTGACGATTGTGGGAAAGGGTGAAGGTGGGTCTGTCGGTTTAGAGACGTCGGAGATGGCGGAGTATGATGCTGTAAGCTGTACGCTGTCTTTAACATTCAGTCTTCATTTGAACACTTGAAGGTCCACCGGTCATGAGAGTAGTTGATTTGCCATGGCAACTGGTATAGATGCATGAACATCTCGAAGGCTAGGTCCAGCGCCGGGCAGACAACTCTCTGGTCTGTGAGAGTATTCTAATATTGATCTGTGAATCCCTTACTCTGGTCGCTACAATGAAAGTAAGCTTCTTTAGCACATGGATGATCCCTCAGCATCAGGATCGTATGGACATGATAACTTACTCGCTGTATCATCCCAGGGGAGCATACCAACTTCGAGGCATGATGCATCTCGCGCCGTGGATCTTTCGTGGCCGTTGGGCATTGGATGAAAATGGCGTTGCTGCCATCCTGAAGACGTGTCAGATATTTATCAATCAAGACTCCGACTTCTTGAATATATTACCAGAAGCGTTGTGACTTGATTTCCTTCGATTGACTACCGTCCATATTACCAGCAGTGATGGGGGACATGTCACCAGCAAGGTCACGAGTCCAATAATAGCTTCGCTTGATAGTTGCATTTTTGGCTATGTTCAGTAGCCTCACAGGAGTGAGCTGATCTTCGGTAGCACTCTGAATGTCGAGGAAGTTGAGGGCGATTTATACTCGCATGACGAGACTCAGAGGTGGAACAGCGGTACAAGACAGATTTTGGATCTGACGAATCGCCGGCACCACCACACGATGGGAGCCGAAAGACACGGTGACTGCCTCGCACCGAGGCCTGGCAGTTGCCCATCAGGCCTGAGAATTTGGCATGGGGACTCTTTCGGGCGACTGAAGACCATGCAATGGCAAAGTTGAAGTATGCAAGATTTTGGTTTCAACAAATGGAAGAGTGCCCGAACTAAGGCGCATCTTTAGGCTCTTGACCAGTGCTGTGGGGAACGTCAGCTTACTGATCAAGATTCCGGCTTTAACCAATCATATACGATAATGGTAGCCCCTTAGTAGCCACGATAGGTCCGTGGCAATAGCAGCGACTCTTGTTGCGGCTTGCATTAGACTCAGAGCTCCCCTACGTCAAGAAGATCTGCGATGTAACACGGAAAGGGGTGTAACGAGGCGAAGCGCGCAAGATTTTGGATCCCACGAGTCAAATCCACGATGCGAAGACGCTAATGCAGCCAGGAAACCCTGACGCGGCTGCGGGGCAAAAGATTTTGGACATAGCCAATAAGACGAGATGCCAATCCGGGGATACGCTTACAGGGAGAAAGCACAGCCTGTGTCTCTGGAGGACTGACATGCTTTCACCTGACATTATTGGAGTCGGCAGATAAAAGGGACTGGCCTCACACTCCTACAGGTACTCTAGTACCAAACACTTTGCCAAAGCAGGTAAGGCGCAAAGACATGTCACTCCTCAGCCTTGTATGCTATCGCACCCAAAGCCTTGTATAAAACCCGGGCACCACGTCGAATCTCTTTTTCTCTTCTTCATCGCTTCTTCACATGAGACAACGATTGAACGATTCAGGCTGATTCCACTACCTCGTTTCATTCGTCTATTCTTGCACGATGTCGCTTGTCGCTGTCAACAGGACTCCTGAAGATGCAGAATGGGATGCGCAGAAATCCACCATTCAGAAGCTCTATATCACAGAGGACATGTCTCTCCAGGCACTCATCGTGGCTATGGAGGCTTCGCATGATTTTCGAGCGAGGTATTACTCAGACTAGAATCTACTAAAATGCACTAAAGCTGACGTCAACAGCAAATCTCAGTACGAGCGTCACTTCAAGAGATGGCAAATGCGCAAAAATCTCAAGAGTCATGAATGGAAAGCGGTTCATCATCACACATCGAAACGAAAACACAATGGAAAGGAAAGTGACTTATACGTCGATGGTGTCTTGATTCCAAAAAAGAAAGTTCGGAAAGAGACATCGCGGAACAGTTTCATCTCTACATTCGAAAGAATTGCTCAAGGTAATCCACTCCCCGCCCCTTTATACACCTTTCGTTGAGTTCTTAACTAGCCCCAAGCCCCAAAATTCCCAACGGCCTAGTGATCTGTACACCTCCGGCCTCAGGAATAGAACTACTGCCAATGAAGTCCCTTCCCTGGTTCCAGTTTTCCTCTTTTCTTGACACTACTGGTGCAATCAAGTATGCAAACAACATTTTCTCCGACTCCCTGCAGAAGATACTGTGCCAAAGCGAGCTATCTGCGACGTCGAACAACCTCGATATCTTATCTCTAGACAAGACCGCTACAGGAAATCTGAGCCAAGGGCAACTACCCGGGAGTTCGATTCAGTCAATTCAGAACGAATCCCAAGACAGTCGCTTAAACATGATCCCTACAGTTCTCTATACGCGTGGCGGATGCAACACGAATACCCTCTCCCAAGAAATCCTGAAGAAGCTCCCTGTCCTACCAGAAAACACACAAAGCGACCTTCGACGTACTGCGGAGAGCTCTGTCATGCGAGTAATGAAGATTTTCATGTTCCTTCTATCTAACAACCACGTAAAAGACCACTTGGAAAAACCAACGGAAATGGAATCAACCATCCTGCGAATAGTGAGAGCTCGAAACGGACTGCAGTACAAGCAATTATTGTCGCATAGTAGGCCAACGTCGGAAGCGCTGTCAGAAAAGATTTTTCGAATTGCTCTCAGAGCGCAAGACGTCGAGGCTTGCCGGATTTTGCTCGATTGCGGCATTGATCCCAACAAACAGGGATTCATGAACGGACACAAAACATTCACACCACTACAATATGCGTCATGGATAGGGAATCTCACAATAGCTGGAATATTGATAGATGCCGGCGCCGATGTGAATGGAAGCCTGGCCGATGCAACGGAGTGTAACAACCCCGAAATAACCAATCTCTTGCTGGCTAAAGGAGCGCAAGCTAATACAGCAGATGGCGCATTAGCTCTTCATTTTGCTGTGAGGAATGGAGGTGTCCTCTCGGCTCAGAGCTTGATATCAGCAGGTGTGGATGTTAACTGGGCTGATAACGATGGGTGGTTTACGGCCTTACACTTAGTTCATAAGAATCCCGAATTGGTAGAGCTACTCGTCAAAGTGGGCGCAGATGTTGATGCCGTCACTGAGTGTGGTATAACCGTTCTCGAGCATGTCGTCCAATCTGAAAGTATGACTACAATTCAATTCCTATTGGATGCGGGTCTAGAGGTTTTCGGAAGTGCCATCTACTTCGCTGTTGACCGGGGTGATACTGAGATATTACGAATTCTCCTGCATGCTGGAGCAGATATTGATGCCTGCTTCGAGAATTCTAGACGAACGGCACTCACAAGAGCGGTAGAGAACAAGAATGTTACGATCCTGAGATTTTTGCTTGATTCAGGAGCCGATGTTAACGGCTGTACCATGGAGCATGACTCTCTAGATAGCTTTGATCTACCATCATGGAGAGCGAAAAAGTATGGAGAGGAACTTACTTCAACTGCTTGGGATGATCGCCATTGGAGAAATTACACCCCACTTCAAGCAGCGTCACTTCACCAAGACATTGAGATTGCTAGAATTTTGATAGAAGCCGGAGCAGACCTCAATATGGATTTCAAAGCTGTTTCACTGTCCGAGACAGGAAACATTTCTATCCCGCAAGGATCTACGAGAAGGAAGCGGTACCCTGTCTTTAATGGCACCGCTGTTCAAATAGGCGCCCACCAAGGAAATTTGATGCTCGTCCGGCTCCTCTGCGATGCTGGTGCGGATGTCAATACTCCTGCTTATCGATGGGGAGGGAGAACCGCTCTCCAAGCTGCTGTTGAGAATGGAGACCGTACGCTGATTGAAATTTTACTAGCGGCAGGAGCTGATGTTAACGCTCTGGCGGCAGAGAATTACGGGACAACTGTGCTCGCTGCAGCCATCATGGGTCGAAATTCCAATCTCCTCCGCTCAATACTAGAAGCTGGTGCGAGCTTCCAAAATGCATCTGCAAGACATTCCGAAGTGACTGCACTTGCGGCGGCGGCGGCGAATCGTGACGTTAGAATGGTTCGATTTCTACTTCTTGCGGGGGTAAATCCAGTTGATTCTTTAGCTCTAGAGGTAGCAGTGGCAAACGACAACATTGAGCTAATCCGAATCCTAGTGGCAGCTCAAGCAAGTTCGAGTGACCACGGGGAGAGATATTACGGGTTTGCCGCACTCTTTAGAGCAACCATGCAAAAACGCTATGACCTTATTGAGCTGCTTTTGACATCAAAAATCGATCCAAATGTTCAAATTTCGGACCAAACTGGGCTTATCAGCTATCGACCTATGGCCCGTGAATGGATGTATGAAATCTACTACTACAAAGATTCTCCCTGGATTGTCGCTCTCAAGAGCCATCATCTTCGGCTGATTCAGATATTTCTCGAAGCTGGAGCAGACCCAAACGCGAGAGCAGGGATTGATGGGTGTCCTGAAACCTGCCTTATGATAGCGACATTTCAACAAAATCATAATCTCATGCAGATACTTCTTGAAGCTGGCGCGGATGTAAACGTTAATCTGGATTCGCACTGCCCTGAAAGAACCACCAACATAGGTTTCGCGTCTTGGATGGGCTACACTGACGGCGTTCATATACTGTTGGAAGCTGGTGCCAACCCGAACAATCCGGCAAATGGTCGTTTTGGACGTACTGCGCTTCAAATAGCTGCCGAGAAAGGCCATGAAAACGTGGTCGATATTCTTCTAGGAGCTGGTGCAGACGTAAATGCCCTACCCTCCCCGGATAGAGGTGTGACTGCTCTCCAAGCTGCTGCAATCAAGGGCTACTTACGCATAGCACGTGTTTTGATCGAGGCTGGTGCGGATGTCAATGCTGCAGCCGCAGAAGAGGAGGGTAGGACTGCTTTGGAAGGTGCTGCAGAACATGGTCGAATTGACATGTTGCAGTATCTGCTTAACAATGGCGCCGATATCGATGGACCCGGGCGAGCTCAGTATGAGTCTGCTATCAAATTTGCGGAAGCGAACGGACATTTGTCTGCTGGCAACCTTCTCAGGTCTCATCATAGGCGTCTTTATGGCTCTTGAAGGCCTATAAAGAGGGAAACTTCACGAATTGCTTTGGAGAGAAACACGTAATTTTCCCTGATGTACTTATTCAATCATTAGAACGACGTTCTATTCTTGGCAACAAAAGATCGAAACTTTGACGTGCGAACAGAGTGAGTAGCGATACAATACCTCTATCGAAATCTTGATTGCCGCTCTGGAGACTCTCTAGCGATAGATCAACGGCAACAAACATTCTTTTAGGCAGTAGAATCTTCTCCTCTTTCTACCATACTAGTGTGGAATACGTGATTCGTGTATTGAATCTCAGCATAGCCACTGTCCAAACTGTAGAAATGGTGCCCGATAATAGTGTAAACAATGTCTTGGTGAAAAGAGATGAGAGGGTTGGTCAACTATGTGCCAAAGCTGATTCATGAAAGCAGCCCTGTCATGAGTGCTAACAAGTAGCTGAAATCTTTACCGTTCTCAGACATAGCTCACTGAGGATCGGGTTCCTTTGCAACCTATACACAGGGGGCCGCATGTCACACTTGGAGTCAACGACTCTCCGATCTTGATAACACAGCTGGGTACCCATCTCCGGTAGCGACAGTCTAGCATGTCTTCCATTCTAGAGACCGGACTACAATCTCGATGCAAGTGTTGCATAATCGGTCGTCCAACTGCCAGTTGACCTTTAGACAGCGACATATACCTACCTGAGGAATATTCAAACTCAATTCCCAGAAACACTACTGCTGCATCTAGGACAGCAAACTGACATTTGGTCCGCAGCTGCTGATGTCGGTACTCACAAGACTTGATATTGGAAAAGCCTCCGTTCAGGATTAGTATCTTACTCTTTCTTCCCATGTCAGCAGAGACTGTCACATTTAGATCGTGGAACCAGTCTGGGATTCGTTCCGCGGCATTCCCATCTTGCAAGATTCCCTACATGTAGGCTTTTCAAGAACGAAGGCAAAGAGAAGATCAAATCGATCATTAGCGTGACCTGTTGCCGCTACATTTTGAGTCTTGATAAAAAGATCGCAAGTTGATCAAAAGGATTTCTTGTCTCGGTTGACCCAACGCGTCGTCTCAGGTCTTTGAGCAAGATTCTCTCTAATGTTCTACCGCAGAATATCTGATTGATACTGCGATAAAGCTCCTATTACTAAAAACCCTAGCATAGTCCGTAGGATGAAATCTCCCCAAATCAAGCCATTGTTCCAGTCTAGTGCATTGTGTTACACGAGGACGGAAGCCCGTCAAGAAAAAGTCAGGTTTGTGTCGAGAGGTGTGCTTATCTCCAACGACAACCTCTCATGAGCACCTGCACTTGTTAATTGGAACCAAGTCGATGCTCGTCATAGTTAGCTTACCAAGGCGAAATGCGGCGCCTCCCATTCCTCTCCTGGCACACATGCCTACAACCGCGGTAGCCTGTTGATAAAACCCTTCCCATTCCCAGTGGTCCGTCGGCCCATTAGTTCGAATCGTCATCGCACATTGTCTATCCTCTATGTAGTGCCTCCTTTTAGTTACGATTCGATATTGCAGCGACTGTATCACTATTTACCAGATAGAAAGGTTCTTGGCAGGACAACGTCTACCAGAGATCCGGTCCCAAACCAGGTATAGTCGTTATCTGCTGGCATCTCATCCAAGATATTCTGGCACGAAGCTTCAATCCCAAGCTGTGGCATACGAGAATAGCACCACACGTGAGAAGGATCAAATTTCCTTACAATCACAGCCAGGCTTTCGTCGCCGCCTGAATTGGTTATTCATAGCACGATCGACTTGACACTACATTGCAACTCACTGAGGTTCCTCGCTGAGCCGCCAACATGACCAGGATCACCGCGTACACATCGTGTCAAGACTCCTGCCGTCCCTAATGCAACTTGTAGATGGCTTCCTATGGCCAAGTTCTTTCCCGGGAGAAGCCAGGGTTCGATGGAACAGGTTCCATCAGCTGCGGTGGGAATCGTTAGGGACGTGTGAAACTAATAGGTCTTTACGAGACCAGATTGTAAATCAGGACGCTTACAGCTGATGCTCATTTGCGGCAGTCCAATGATGTTTTGACCGGTGTCTCGCTTACCCCAGACTTTATCCTCTTGAGACATGTCCAATCGTCGAATTGCATCAATGCAGCTGTTCAAGTTGAGATCTTGTCCCAAACCAGGTCCATCGCAATGGATAGTAACTTGTGGTTCATCTAAACGGGATAATGTCGTCGCGCTCGTGAGGTTGGATTCTTGGGTCACTTGCTCAACTTGTTGAAAGGGAATGCCGGTAGAGTTGCTTTGCGGCCTAAAGAGAGCAGCTGGCAGTAGGTTCAACGCGAAACCAGAAACAAGCGAGGCCGTGAAGAACGCAACCTGGAGGAGGACCATGGTTTTGGAGGCCTATAAGAAGACGGATCAGTGCGCCGGACTAACGAGGTCTAGCTTGGAGCGAACCCTCCACAAGTGTGTGAATTTGGAGTGTGGAGAGATTTGAGGACCTTAATCGCGGTGAACAGCCCCTCATTCTGGAAGTATGGAGCCGAAGCATTGAGGAGCGAAGCGACGAAAGGATTATGCCACGATTAGCCTTTTAGCGACTTTCCGCTCATGTTGCGGTGCATATCGCTAATTTGGTCGAATAATAGTAAACTTCGACCGAGAATACTCGCATTGATATATAGCTCTTTACTATTCATGCTTAATGATATATACGAATATATTTGTATTAGAATATGAGCAGGTCGCTAGAGAAGATCGAGTTGGCGATACTCAGGGCACTATATTTCTTCTACGTCAAGTTAGATACATTACCCCAAAGTAACGTCTCGACTATGCAAGCGGCTATACAAATTTTCTACAATTGGGTCAATCGCACTACCTACACGCGGCCTTTTTATCTACAAATAGACCCTATTCCCCCTTCCGAGGTGCCACGAAAAGATACTTATTGAGATCCTTTGTAGCTAGCAATACACCCGTGCTATGAGCCCCGAAACCATGCATTCCTCATGGCAGTCTCTCGCAGTCCTCTTCTTGGCATAAGCTCATTCAACTACCTCAAATCCACTAGGCCCAGTAACAGGTAATCAAGGACTCAGCCTCCTCAACTTCCCAGCCTCAATGTCAAATCTGTGCGTGCCCGACATTCCCCCGACATTCAAAATCCGCCGCACGGCGTTTCTTCCCATTCGCCGGCCCCCACAGGCCTACTGGCTAAACGCTATGGTTGCCATGCAAGCAGCCGCGCTTGGTGACTTCGACGCGACTATGCCTCTTGGCCCATTTCGAAGCCAGCGTTTCCCCCAGCCGGTTATTAAGGCTATAACACCTGAGCCCGGAGTGTCGACTACCATCATACGAAAGTAAATGGTCTGGGGTGTGTATCTTAGCATGGCATATATGATGGGTATCAACCGATACGGAATACCGGTCTTTGGCTTGGAGTATGGAGACGAAGAGTTGGGTGTCATTACCTTTGGTGGGCTACCGGCAGCACCGGTAAGCTCTGAGTCCGAAAACCAAAAACCAGGCATGATGCCGTTCGAGGGGCAAGTGCTTGTCGGTCTGAACACACAAACCGGCGCGATAGGTATCACAAATGCTCGCACCCGGGCCGCTGACTCAATTACGTACCGCCTTCTACTCTCCTGGGCCACCACGCCAGACAACAGTAGCACCACTGCAGCCGTGGACCAACCCTTTACTCCCAGCAACACCAACAAAGCGATCGACAATCTTACAATACTAACTGACTCGCTCACCGTTGACCTCACCTCCACCCTCCCCAATCTCCCCTTAGATCAATCCCTATAGGTCCTCCTCAATACCATCGCTGACACAGCCCCTCGGCCCCATGACGCTGTGGTCGCCGTGCCCTGGGTCTCTCGTCAAGAACCCGAACATTTCCAAATCCGTGCTACAGATATTGGAGGGGTGCCTCGCACGGAAACTCCGTATCTTGAGTATGAGGACGTGGCGGCGGCGATGGTGATGGCGGTAGATTGGATGATTGGGAGGAATAGGTACGGGTGCTTTCGAGGGGTAGTGAAAATTGATGAGGTAGCGGTTGGGGAGGTGATGCTTGAGCATATGTAAGAAGAGGACGAGGAGGGTAGGCGGGGGGAGAGGGGGGTGTTTAAGGGGGTCGCTTGATGCTTCTGTTACTACTATAAGCCTTATAATCCGACCACCTTACGCATCCAATGGAACGATCGTCCAGAATCTCAGCTGGCGAAGGCTTCGCGTCATTTGATCGCCGCAGACCGGTAGTTGATCGAAGTATGAGCGGCTGCGAGCCTTGCGGCGCTTCTACTTCGTCAAGCAAGTGAGGGAGGTAATGCGAGGAGTCCATGCCTATGGAAAATCAATGGTAAACCAGGCCCATTGCCCTCAGCGAAGCTCTCTAAATTCACTAAATTAGGAAAGTGTGACTCTTGTGATCTGGTGATAACTCTATTAGACGACTATCACAGCGAGATTTTTGGTTGCATACAGTCACTGGGATTCTCTGCAACGCTAAAGTTACGTTCGGGTCGCGGAAGCTGGAAGGTCTCAAGAAAGAGTTCTAAGGAGTCACAGCTTTACTTTATTGGCCGGCAGAACCAAAGCGTTATATCGTAGTCGCCGTGGCAACGAAAATGGTCGGCCATCTCATGGCACGCTTGACGATTGGCGCGGATCGACGACTAGTCTAAAGTACCACTCTTGGACTCTTCAGTAGTAGCAAACATGTCTCTACCACGTTCCTCGATGGAAGTAGGAGCATTTTGATGTGATCAATGCGATTGCATGATCAAGCCTGAGACCACAAAGTATAGAGATTATCAAGTGTTGCTACATATCCTTCGAGCGCTGTCACACATAACCAAGGTTCAGCACCAGTCACACTAATCTCGCAATGGAGAGCGAAGCCTTCAGAGGCTACCAATGGCAACATCATACAAGCTACTATCGCTCCGCTTCACTTGAACCATTCCTTGCAAGTATCAAATGGAAGGCGCTCTGTAATTACGCATCTGATTTGAACCAAAACATACCGTGCGCTCTCGACCCTCGGACTGCCATGGGAGGTCGGAACGTGGTCCGCATCCTCGATTTCGCCAACGGCGAACGCTGGATAGCCCGTTTGCGCATGCCGCCCATAGACGACGAGGCGAACATTCTACTCCAGAGTGAAGTGGATTGTATGATGTTAGTGAGAGAGCTCTCTAGTGTCCCCGTGCCAGAAATCTACAGCCACCAAGCCACTGCAGACCTACTTGGCGCACCATTCATGCTCTTGGAATGTTTGCGAGGCAATGCAGCAATAGACCTGAACAATCATCTCATCCCGTCCCAGCACAAGACGTCAATATATACTGCCCTCGCCAAGTACCAGGCCGAGATCTCCTCTATTACCTTCCCCAAGATCGGCTCCATCGTCCGATTACTAGATGGAACGTACGACGTAGGTCCACTTCCGAAGCTAGGAGGCCCTTTTGAGACCGCGACGGAATACTTCCAAGCCTGGGCAAAACACGCCCGATTCTACGGAGGTACAGATTGCCTGAAAGACAATTGCGGACCCTACGGCGAGGAAATTTTGAGGGGCGTCTTGGCCTTTCCGCAACAAGTTTCGAACCTTGCGGGAGGAAAACTTCTTCGCAACGGTGGCCCTTTTCCACTGATTCATGTGGACTTCAATCATAGCAACATTGTTGTAGACGATGAATGGAACATCCTTGGAGTAATTGACTGGGAGTATGCGCAATCTGCGCCGTGGCAGACTGTCGAGTTCCCCCTCACGCTTGACCTCTGTCCTCGGTCAATGGATGCGCCGTGGAACTATGACGGTGATGGCATTGCTACGGACGAGGAGGCGAGGACGCAAATCAAAGAGCGCGAAGAGTATGTTGACCTGGTCAGGCGGTACGAAAGGAGTCTGGTGAAGCAACCGCTTTTGTCAGGGGTATTGGGAAGTCAGGCTTCTCAGGATCTGGCAACTGCAATGAGATATTATACATCCGTTGGAAAGGCAGGATGGTAATCCAAAATATTTGACGCTCATAAAGAGCATTGGGGCTTTGGTTCCGTCGATAAGTAGAGGTCGCCTTTTTCTGCTGGAGGTGGCGATGTGGTGGACTGGCCTCACTTGGGCATTTCAGTGAAAGGTTGTGCGTATGACTTTCGGTCATGCTAGCTCTTTTGTACCAAGAAGAGACGCTTTCGTGACACCTTGGAGCTACCGCTAGAAGTATAGAGGGAGATGCAGACAATTCATAGCGGAGGATTCCCTTGTCACGCATTAATGATGTACTCTTACGTGCAGAGTCACCAATCTGATCCGTCCGCTCGCTGGGCTCCAAATTCTAATCCAGTTTTCTCTGGATGATCTCTGCTCACTCTCCTACATGACACGCGACTCGTTCAAACAACAACTTTGCTCCTGCCGAAACTTCAGGCACAGCTGCATCCAGGATGACTGGCGCTATTCCAATTACGGGTGCTGTTGTTAGCTGCTTTTCTAGTCTTGATTGATTCTTCCCTGCGATTTCTTATGGGCCAGAGGGCTTTCTGAACACCCTTTGAAACCTCTCGGTTAGTATAGGCTCTGCAGATTTGCGGCTAATCTTGTTGATGCCCTCTGTTTTTTCTCGATGACTACGTGCGTATAGATCAGGCGCACTGTCTCGACGATACTAGTGTAGTAAAGAGCTGTAGTTTTTACGTCGACCCAGACTGTCACGGTAGAGTGATGGCGGAGGGTGGTGGGGACATGTTCGTTGCAAATTGTGGTATTAGAGGTCAATACGGTTATGCCATCACTATCCTATTCCAACCTGCTATGTAGCGCTCCTCATCATCGTTTTCGAGGCATTCCAACCGTTTTCTGATTTGTCGCTTCTCTTGTCCAAGTCGTCGTGACCAATTCTGTTTCAAAAAGATCGGTATCTCTTCGTCAGCCGCGCTTGGTGAGAAGTTAAAGACTTACTCACCGTGAGCATTGCTTCTTGCTCGCTGCATCATGACTGGCAGTGCATGCTCTGAGATGGTGGACATACCTTCCTGATGGCTGTGGTTTTCATGAATCTGGATCTCATACTATTGGTGTTTTCTTTAGGAGACGTAGCTCTCATCTCTCAAGAGAACAGTATGTTAAGCTTCCGATAGGTCTCTCGAGAATCGACGGCTACGTCTACAGTTCAAATGATATAGACTGGTCTATGGATTGGATCTTCGGTCTGATATTCGGTGAAAGGACAACGGCGAAGTTTATTAACCAGTACTAAAATGGGATTAAGGTCAACGAATATCCAGTTCAAGAGCTTTCCACGCCCAAATACCAACTCGGTCTCTTCAGGTCTCTTCGAAGCCTCAAAAATACTTCGTTTCGACTATTTTCCAAAACAGCATTGTTCCAGACTCAGCTCAGCGAAGGCGCTCTACCTCCTTGCCTGCTCCCGACTCAAGTATGCGTGGTGACCACAAAATTATCCGCCGCCAGCACCTCCAACGTCGGGTCATCTTGTATGATGGTGACATTCTGCAACCCGACAAAGCTCCCCGGCAGCACCGCCTGAATCATTGGAACATCAACCGGAGGTGTCGGCGGCGTGAACGTATAAGTCGCCACGGCCACCTCCTTGTCGTTCCTGAATCCCGCGACAAAAATCGTACACTGGATTGCCACGTCCGCGGCCGTGGCGGCCGTATTTGCCGGACAGCCGAAATAGAAGGAGTGGAAGTCGAAGGACTTGATGCACGAGCCTGGATAGAGGATGGTGAGGGAAGGTGTGCCGTTGGTGGCTTGCTGCTCGAAGGCCGTGACGATGGCGTTGGGTTGGGAGTGCGCGGGTACGCCGACCGTGGGAGGGTTCACATCCACTGCCCAGGAGTTGAAGAAAATGGTGTCTTCGATGCCAACGGGATTGGCCGCGGCTAGGACGGGATTGACGACTCGCTCGTCAAACTAGGTGAGTGGTTATGGTGAGGGATTTTTTGTTTTGAAAGGTTCGAGGGATGAGAGATATGACTTACGTTGATATTGTAGGTAGCTGCCGTGCAACTAGCTGCCGGAGCTTTCGTTGAGGTGGATGAGGGCTTTGTTGAAGTGACTATTGTTTTCGTCGAGGTAGATGATAGTTTCGTCGAAGTGGCTATTGTTTTCGTTGAACTATGGGTGGAACTTGTCGTGGGAGTACCGATGGTAGAACCTATTAGGAGTAGGCATGACGCTAAGAGACTTGTGAAGTGCTTCATATTGCTGAAGAAAACTAGAGTGTAGAATGATTGGTATGTTGAACTGTCACACCGTGATGTAGGGAAACGGAAGGGAGATGAGACGTGGGAAACCGTCTTCTTATAGCCGTCTTTGTCTTGTGAGACGGTTTGATGCTAGCAGCAACAGGGGCCCTGCCGTGATGCAAGGCCCGATCTATGACGGTGTGGATTCTGGCACAGAACTTGCAATGACAATAATGCTAATCTAGGGAATAAGCAAATTCGCATCCTTACGACGGCGAAGCTCCATCTATGTCGGAGATGTTCGTGGTTATTAATGGCCTCGATAGCGTCGAAACGACTTTGCCAACTTAGCAAGGCTATAAACCTTACCACGCACGGCATTGTGTTTCCAAAGGGCTAGCATACTTGTTGAACTAGATCCTTGGTGATAGCTATCCAGCTAGGGGGGCAGGTATTCGGTCAAGCTAGAACTCGCCCTCTACAAAAAGATGGAGGCGCTGCTAAGCAAGCGAATAAGCATCTTAAGATCCTCCCGACTGCACTATAATTGTAGATCATCTATCTCGGAGAAGATCGTAACTCTTCAAGACCTCGATGGCGCCGAAACGACTTTACCAAGTTAGCAAGGCTTGACTCCTTATCAAGTACGACATTTTATTTCCGAAGAGCTAGTATACTTATCAGATTAGATCTTTAATCCTGACTATCCGCATGGGAAGCCAGGTATTCGGTTAAAGTAGAACTTCCACCTCACATATAGATAAAGGCGCTGCAAAGGGAAATCGAAGGAACTTTACTATGAGGTTATGGTCAGTCGTCATTTTGTACAGATGATTATGCTGATGGGTGTGCTCCATAGACTAGGCTCATCTGGACGAACCTAGCGTCGGGGTCAGGAGGTTTAAACCATTGGGGGCGCTTTGACTGCGACGCCCCGACCATCACCGTAGCCAATGCAGTTTAGCTTAGGGTTGTGTCCATCCACACATTCACCACAATCCTCTATCACACTAGCAGTAGCTTGTGCGTAGAATAATTAGTTTTAGCTTTCGTGTTGACCCGCTTTGGAGTGATATCGAATCAAAACATAGGTGGGGCGCCGTACCAGCTTTGCATCTCGCACTAGTGTTGTGGGTGCCTCACTTCTATGAGATTGTCGAATGACCATCCCATCTGAGTCCGTCGTATCGAGAGATTTGATGGAATAAGCATGGAGAGACATGCCCCAACACAAAGCTTGTTACAGCCATCCCGCTAAATTTCGATACTATCTGCAAAGTAGCTTCGGGATGCAGATCAAAGCGATGACGTATGCGAACAGAATGTGAGGGAGCTGATGTAGAAGGCGCAGTACTACACTGTGGATAATAGAGGGAAAATATGGAATAAAAGAAGAGTGGAACTAAGCATATCAAGACGCACGAACTAGTCTCCTCCATTTTCTCACATCAAGTTTGATCTGAAAAAGCATGACAGCCGACATCATCTCTTCGTCTCTTTGCCTCTTTGAGTCAGTTCACGAGGGAAAGTACTACTTCACTACTCTCAATCAGTGTTTCCCCTTCGACGAATACCAGGAGAAGCTGAAAGGTACAGGAATGCAAACGAAGCATTGTTTATTTTTGTGTATTCGCGCGGAACAAAAGATGGCGTCGTGGGGGTGGCAATCCCCTCCCTAAGGTTTGTTTTGAAAGCGTAAAATAGAGCCAAACCAGCTAGCCTAGCTCTTCTAGTATAAGCCAAGTGGGAAAGTACCTTATGTACAACAAGAAAGCGACAAAATTGATCATCATTACACACGACGAGATTGCCATTTTCAGCGTTGGCCTAATTAGAGTTTGGAGTACAACAGTACTATGATTATCTTGCCCATGGGTGTTCGAAGACCTATCGTGAGTCACGCGCATTTCGCGTGGGCGCAACAGGAACTGACAAGTTAGTGTCGATGTCCTTCTAACCTGCACCTCTTTCTCATATCCACTGAGAACTCGGTGTCGATTCAGAGACCCGAAAAGAGCGGAATACGATGCCTAAAGCCTTTGAAACCCTAATCTCTTCGTCTAGTCCTACTCTCTTCCCAAGACAGGCCCAGGTCCAAACACCAAATCCGGCGCCGTGACAGGATCCGGAACCGTGAACGGCTTCTTCATCTGCAGATACCCCTCAGTCACCACATACGACCCGGCCAACCACCTCGGCTTCCCCTCCGGCCGCGTGATCCCAAGCTCATTATACTCGACCTCGTCCGTCCCATCAACCTTATACGGCTGAAGCCAATTCCAATCGCCGACGCTGACGGCCGGGATGGAATCGTGCCCGTTTGCGCGGGCAGGGGAGAGCCGAGAGGGAGGTCCTTGTCGACGACGTAGGTTGCGTCTGGGGTATTGGCATGGAACGGGGGAACGTCGGCGGGGATGAGCGTCGGGCCCTTTTTGAAGAAGGAGGCGAGGCGCGATATCCCGCGGTCGACGGCCCAGCTGGGGATACGGAGCTGCTTGATGGGGAGCAGGGCGCTGTAGAAATGGATGGCTGTGAAAGGATCCACGAGTGCGGCAAAGACTTGGAGTTGGCTGTCGATGAAGTCGGTGTAGCCGGACTGGTGTATGGAAGGCGATGGGTAGAAGGGCGTGCATTGTATAATTGGAGGCTGATACAGATCTTTGGCGTGGTAGGTATAGAAGGCTGACATGTTGAACTCGCTGGGACCAGGTTTCTCGCTGACGAGCTTGGGGAAGAGGCCGTAGAGGCCGTCAAAGACGTTATCGCCGTCACCGATCTTCATACTGAATGAATAGTCTAGAATGCTGGTCATGTCGCTACTGGGCTGGCTATCGCGTGCGCTTTTGAAGGTACTGTCAAGATTTGGAAGAAGGATGAATTATTCAATCTCTTATATTCTATAGCCAGGTATATATCCGCTAGCTAATTATGTATATAACTTCTATACAGCTAATAGAAAAAGATTTAAGAGATTCGAGAACCTCTAAATATTAATATTCTTCTATAAACAATCTTTAGTCTACTATCTCTTCTTATAAGAATTTAGCTATTCTAGGTCTCTGTTACGAGTGTGCCAAGTACCTAGAGCAGCAACACTCTGGAACAACGTTATCCCGGCCTTAGTATATCTCCCTTATATTCTTTATACAATAGTCTTTACTTCTTAGACTTAATTTATTCGTTATATACTACTATTAATTTAATCTAGTTATAGTTCTAATATTAAATTAAGTCTTATCCCCTTATTATACTTATACGGATAATCGAGCTAAAAGAATTCGTCTATAATAATACTAATATTTTTAAAAAATAGAAGAAGTTACTATTTTAAAAGTATCTCTCTTATATAAATATATAATTAGTAGGCCTAAGTTATATAGAACTACTAATAGATTTATTAATAGATAAGATTAAAAAAGCTATAACTAAATAATTAAAAGAATTCTTTCTTTAATCTTAAATTCGCTAATTCTATATTATTCGTATTATCGACTATAAAGCCTTTATAATATCTCTTAATACTAGTTTAAAAATTTCCTCTTCTTCTTTATAATATTATTATAAGTTACGCGATTAGTCTTATAAGTATACTCTAAATATATTTCTAGTACGGTTTAGTCGTCTATTATTAAAGTAGTTAAAGTTATATAGCTATATTAATAAGATTTATTAATTCTATATAAGAGATCTCTTTATTATTAGTTATTAAGAGATCTTATTCTTTATAACTCTTTTTAAAGTAGCTCGCTAGATATTATAGCTATTTAGAGTATTACTACGCGAATTTTTTTTATATATTCTTAACTTATTAATTTTATTTCGGTCGACTTAACTCCTTATTAAAAAATTAGTTCTATTTATAATATTAGAGAAAATTCTTAAGTTCTTTTAATATTAAATTATATTTTCTTTATACTTATTATTTCTTCTTCTTTTACTACTTCTAATAGTACGCTATTATATTACGCGAATCTAAATAGATTATTAGTAATTTCTTCTCGTTACTAAATTATATTCTATACTCTAAACTTCTAGAGCGCCTTAAGGCGTATCTTGCTAATACTTTTAATAGATATATATTATTATCTAATCGAGCTATCTTTAAGATTATAGAAGATATTATCTTAATTTATTATATTATTATAATTAAGTAGTTATAGTATCTAGCTAAAGAAAATCTTAAAGACTTTCTAATAAAATTAAATAAACTTTAAGAATAGTAAGATCTTAATATTAAGATTACTTAGCTTTATAATAATATATTAAAAAAGAATCTAAGCTATAAAGATCGATATAAAATTAAAAAGAGAAAGAAGAATAAGATTTATAATACTTTTTAAGCAATTTAAAATAAATCGAAGTAGTTAAGATTATAAAATTAAAAATTATAGATATAGCTTTATTCTTATTATAATAATACTCTATCTTCTATTTAAATTTAAGTAGATAGATACTTTAAGAAGATACTATATCCGTCTATACTTAATAATAGACTTAATCTTACTTAAGATAATTAGATTTCTAAAATAATTAATAAGCTAGAAATTAATTAGAATTACTATAAATTAGAATAATCTAAAATTATCTATATATATTCGCGAACTTAGAGAAAGGCTGCGAAGATTATATATACTTATACTTATTATCTTACTACTAACTCTTATTTAACGATAGAAGAGATTCTTATTAATTTAAAAGAATTCTTTAATAACTTTAATTATAAAGAGAACTATATACGAGAGTACTATATTTTAATTTAAAGATAATAATAATAATTTATAAAGTTCTTTATAAACTTTTAATATCTCGCTATCTATCTAAAGCTATCTAATAAGATAATAATCTATAATCTAAAAGAAAAGATCTAACCTCGTCTTTACTTAGTATAAACTAACTTTAAAGCTAACCTCGATATAATATTTAAGCTATATAGCTATCTTATTAAGATAGATAATAAATATCGAGCTATAAAAAAGATTAAGATTATTAAAAAAAAGAAGTTATCTAAAAAAGTAGTCTATTAAAAGATCTTTAAGTAAGTAATTTTTATAATTAATTTAAAAGACTTCTATTAGAATTATTATTAATTCTTTAATTCTAAATAGTAATAAAAAGTACTTAAGAATTATTAAGATAGTTCTTATTATATTTATTATAAGCTTAGCTACTTAATTACTAATTATCTAGATCGGCTCTCTTTTTATCCTCTATTATATATTAATAAAATCAATATATATATAAATAGTTATATAGATAAGAACTTAGTAGACTTTAAATAATTAAAATTAAAAAATAAATAACTCTATTTAAAGTTATAAATTAAGATAAGATTCTAATTTTATATATACTAAAAAAGACTAGATATAAGTTATTTATAATAAAATCTTTTTTAATTTAAAAAAGTCTAACTTTTTAAAAAGAGATTTATAATCTTTATTTTCTTATAAATATAGAGACTACTAAATATATATTTATTAATAGATATCTAATAAAAGAGATTTACTATATTTTAACTATTAAACTAGTTTAACTATTAAAATCTAAGCTTATTTAAAGTTATAATAATTAGCTATATAAGAAGCTAATTATATATATTATCTATTTTAATCTTATTCTTTCTAGTTATAAGAAGCTAATTATATCTATATTAATAATAGATCTTAATTAATATATAGCTATTCTAGAAAAGCTCTAGATAAATTATTTTAAAGTATTACTTAATATAGATAATAACTTTATTCTTTTTTTTAAGAATCTTACTCTTATTACTCTTTCTTTATCTATTATCTCTTTAGTTAAGTCGCTACTCTTAATTAAAATATCTTAGAAACCTCTTTTTAAACTCTAAATTCTTTCTCACTTTTAGCTATTTTTAAAGAATAAGCTATTTTTAATCTATAGTATAGATATTACGTTATTTATCTTTATCGTATATTAAGTAAAGAATATAAGAACTTAATTATTCGCTATATCTATAAAGAATATTAATAGAGAGATCGTATTCAATACTATAGTTAAAATAGAAGAAATAAATCTTATATTAATAAAAGTCTCTATCTATAATATAGAGAAAGTTAAATATAAGCTTTTTATAAAATATTATAACTTTCTAGATATCTTTAATTAATTTAAGACTAATTATCTCTCTTTATATTAATCTTATAACTATAAGATTAAGCTAAATAGCGATATAAGATCTTTTTAAAGTTATATCTACTATATATTTCTCTATAAATTATAGAAGATTAAGAAATATCTAATAAATAATTTATTTAAGAAGTTTATTATTTTTAATAAGACTCTCTACTCTTTATTAATCCTTTTTACTTTAAAAGTTAATAGCGATCTATAATTTTATATAAATTATTATAAGCTTAATACTCTTATTAAACGTAATTAATACTCGCTATTCTTAATTAAGAAAGTAATTAAGAAGATTAATAATTATAAATATCTTATATAATTAAATATTATTATCGTCTTTAATAAGCTTTAAATAGATTTTAATAGTAAAGACTTTATAATCTTTATTATTACTTTAAAAGTTTATAAATATTAAGTACTTTTCTTTAATTTAATAAATAATCTAAGTATATTTTAATACTATATTAATAATATCTTATTTAACTTTCTAAATAAATTTTATTAAGTTTATCTTAATAATATTTTAATCTATAGTAAAACTAAAAAGGAATATTAAATATATATAAAATAAGTACTAAAACGATTATAAGAGACCGGACTTTAAATAAATATTTATAAATATAAATTTAATATAAAAGAGACTATTTTTTTAAATATTATTATATCTAGTAAAGATCTATATATAGATTCTAAAAAGATTAAATATATTCTTAATTAAAAAATCTTAATTAACTTAAAGAAGATTTAGAGCTTTATAAAATTTATAAACTTTTATTAATAATTTATTTATAAATTCTTAAAGATTATTCGCGCTCTTATTAATCTAACTAAAAAGAACGCGTCTTTTATATAAAATAATATTTATAAAAAGTCTTTTTAGTATTTAAAAAATTAAGTAACTTCTACTTTAATTCTTAAATATTTTAACTCTACTTACTAAATTATTCTTAAAACTAACTCTTCTAACTATATACTTAATAGAGTACTCTCTTAATATAATAATAACGATATATTATACTCTATAGCTTTTTATAATAAGAGTATAATTCTAGCGGAGTATAATTATTATATTTATAATAAGAAGTTACTAGCTATTATTTAATATTTTAAGTATTAAAGATTAAAGTTAGAAGATATTAATTTATTAATTTAAGTATTTATTAATTATTAAGTATTAAAGATCTTTATAGAAAATAAAGAACTTATATAGTATTAGACTTATTATTTAAATATTCTATTTAAATATAACTTTAAGATTATATTCTAGTTAGATAAATTAAATAGTAAAGTAGATACTTTAATCTATATATTTATATCTACTTTAAAGAATAGTAAGAATAAAAGAGTATAGTATTAATATTAGATTATTTTAATCTTTAATTAAGTTTAACTTTAAGTAACTAAAATTAAGAAAGATATCTTTAAATAAATTTATTAATTAAATTTAATTAATTCTATATATAATAAATTTTATAAGATAATCTCGCGAAATTAATATAAGCTTTATAGTTAGACTTTAAATAGATTTTAAGTTATTAATAAAGTTCTTTATAAGAATAGTCTTCTCTAAGTATCTAATACCTTAAAGAAATTACGTATTAAGTTAATAAGAGAGATTTATAATTAACCTTTAAGCGGTTATTATAAAGTATAAAGAATTATAGATTTTCTAATTTATTATTACTATTAGCTAGACTTTATATTTATTATTAAATAATATATTTAAAACTATTACCTCTATTAACGTAGTAAGTTATTAAAAAATAAGATTAATAGCTTACTAATCTTTCTTCTAGTATTATAAAAAAGGTAGTAAAATATTATTATAGACTTTATTATTAATCTTTTTATATTAAAAAGCTATAATACTATCTATATACTTATTAATTAACTAATTAAAGAATATTATTATATACTCTACTATTAAGAAAATAAAGAATATTTATTAAAGAAATTAGTATAGATTTTACTATAGAATATATATTAACTATATAGTCTTTTCTTATTAATTATTTTTAATAGAGACTCTTAATTTATATCTATACTATAGAAGAGTCTTTATAAACGCCTATATATTAAAGTTAATCTTTTTATAGTATATTACCTCTAGACTAATAGCTAGATTAAGTAAGTAAATTAAGATATTAAAAGAGATCTATATATATATTATAATTACCTTTAAAATAATTAGACTAAGTAGATCTCTATAATTAAGTTTAGTAATAATAATAATACTTTCTTTATAATCTCTCTTATATTATTCTACTTTAATAAAGGTTTTTATTTATATATATTATTTAATAAAGACTATACGTTCTATAAGTTAATTCGTAAGCGGCTTTAAATTAGTAAGGCGAAAGATATTACTATATATATAGAATAGCTATTAAACTATAAGACTATTAAAATAAAGAAAGCTTAGAAAGCTATAAAAGTTTAGATAAATAAATATTATAAAAATATTATCTATAATAAAGAAAACTAAGTCTAGCTATTATTTAAAAATATTTAAATTAAGAGATTTATTAAGAACTTAGAGAATAAAATATTAGATCTCTATTAAATTATTAAAAAGATTAGTAGAGTATATAAATTAAAGTTTCTATAAAGTATAAAAAATAACTTTATATTTAATTTAAATATTCTTTATCTCGTTATAAATAATCTACTCTTAGACTAAAAACTTAAACTATTTAGACTAAATATAATAAGTAATAATTAGAAGATCTAGAAAATAAATAATATTCTAAACTTTAAGAGATACTACGATAGACTTTAGTATAAAGTTAAGTAATATAATATAAAAAGAGATAATAAATAGTACTATATCGATATAGATAAGTTTAATAGAACTTAGAAAATAGTTAATAAATACTATTATACTTATTCTAAAATTATTTAATAAGAAGACGCTAAGTTAAAAAGAGGCGTATATAAATTATTTAAATCTAACTTTAAATCTAAATTAATATATAATAATTAAGTTAACTATTAATTTATATTAAATTCTATATATACTTACTACGTCTATAAACTTAATTTTAGAAACTTTAATCTTACTACTATTATTACCTCTTTCTTTTTTAAAAGTAGAGAGTAGCTTTAATAATCTTATCGCTTAATTTAATATCTTAATAAGTATCTTTTAAATACTTAGCGATAAAGTAGTAATCCTTTAAGTAGTAATAAAATAATAGAAGATAATTTTTTATTAAATTTTAAAAGTATACTTTTTAGCGACTTATCTAATTAGTATATATTATTTTTAGGCGTTTAAAGAGGACTTATTATATATATATATAATATTTATTTATAGCGCTAAGATATCGCTATTTAAGGGGGGGAGTATTATTACGAGTATATTAAGTACTTAAGATAGTAATACTCTAAAATAACGTTATCTCGGTCTTAGTATACCTTTCTTATATTCTTTATATAATAGTCTTTACTCCTTAGACTTAATTTATTTATTATATATTACTATTAATTTAATCTAGTTGTAGTTCTAATAGTTTCTTAGTCTTCTAATTCTTTATATCTCGTTTTTATCTCGTTTCTAGCTCGTTTTTACTCTACTATTAGCTTATTTCTATCTCGTTTCTAACTTATTTTTAGTTCTCTCTCTTAAGACTATTCTAGGTCTTTTTAGTCTATAATAATAAGGTCTATCTACTATTTTAACTACGATTTATAAAAGTATTCTTCTCCTCTAGAGCTCTACTATTATTTAAAGTTTATAACTTATTCTACTTCTACTTATAAGATCTCTTTTTATTTATCTACTTCTCTTATAGCTACTTTAAAGCTAACTTAGAATAAAACTTTTAGTAAATCTTCTTCTTATAATTCTTTCTATAATCGAAATATCTCTTAACTTTATTAGTAATCTTTTAACTTAGAGTTCTTAAACTCGGATATCTAACTATAATTAATTCTAATCTATTTATATTTATAGTCTTCTTATATCTCTTCTCTTTTAATAGTATACTTCTTACTTTTTTAGTAGTTATTCTTAAGGCTATAATCTAAATCTTAGTAAGATATTATAGCCTTTCTAGAAGAGTTATACTAAGATATAAAAGAGTCTATTTATTATTATTAAAAACTATAATAATTTCTTAAATCCGCTTCTCTAGAATCTTTATTTAGATTAAGTAGATTATAATAGAGTTAAAGTCTTTAAATTAAAATAAATAGTACTTCTTAATTAATTTTATAAACTCGATATTATCTTTCGAAGTAAAGATATTAATTAATTAAGTTATTATAAGATAGCTATTATTAAATACGTTAGTTTAAAGTTTTCGCTTAACGAGACTATTTATTAATAGAGTTATATAGTCTATAGCTTTTATTATTAAATTAATCTAATTAGTTAAAGTCGAGACTATTAATTTATCTAAGTTCGAGGTAGTTTACGTATATTTTTAGAAGTCTTTACCTCTTAAACAAGCCCTAATATTAATAAGCTATATAGAATAGTTATCGTCTATTAATTAATAAATAGATAACTTAAATAAGAATACTTTAGAGTCTATAATATATAGATTAAATAAATAAATAGATAATAAGATAGATAGATAAATAGAATAATAGTAAAGTATTAAACTCGGGTAATTATAATCTATTAAGATTTAGAAGAAGAATAAATTATTCTATCTCTTATATCCTATAGCCAGTATATATCCGCTAGCCAATTGCGTATATAACTCCTATGCAGCTAATAGAAAAAGGTCTAAGAGGTCCGAGAACCCCCAAATGTTGACAGGTGCTCTGGTCCGTGTAAGGCGGAGAGGCAAGTTCAAGAGAGACACCAAAGGTTGTCAGAGCAAGAGGCCGACCAAGGATGCTTAACATTGACTCAGCATAGTGTGATGGGTTGGCTTGTACGGCCTGTACCGTGGTCGAGATAGACTGGAACGTCGAAAGTAGGTAGGCCGGAGAGGCATCGAAGTTGCCGAGTAATTGCTGCATCAATGGATCCCTTCCGACTTATGCTGGTGCTAGCTCTTTGCTCGAAGAACGATGGTAAACTTTCTCGATATGCTGATCCGCGGTCATACCTGGTCGAGGCACGGCTCGTGCATGTGCTCATTCAGGGAATGCCGTGCCGTGTCATGAAGCATGAGGCATGTGCCACGGTCCAATGATGCCGAGAATCGATCTTTCCTGGATGTAACATAGTTAGCGTGGTCAGGGTCGACATCATGATTCCACATGTCCGATTCAACCGCACGGTATTGGTGGCACTGGTTTGGCGGCTTATGGACCGTCTTAACAACTGCAATCATACGTAAACATTTCAAGGCTCCCGATAGTCCGCGCCTACTTGTTGGACTGTGAGTCCGGAGGGTCCAGCGATATTCCGGACGGTCCAGTAAACGATCCAGAAGGCTGAACAGACTGTGAACTACTTGTATAGCTTCATTCTAGACAGTCCAGACCTGTTGAACGGGCCGTCCAGACTATCAGGCGCTTTTAAAAATTTCAATGCTGACGTCCTGAACTTTATCAAGCGAGTCCTCACGACAGATCGACCACGACAGATGTAACATTGGATCGGACCGAAGAAAAGTGAAGCTGCATCTCCGACCTTAGTTGCTGCACTTTGGTGCCTTGACAACGCTGACGGCCCTGGTGATACGCCATTGAAGCAATATCCGAATAGCATCCTGAAGCATATCAACAGAGACCTGCCTTAAAAGGTTGAGCGAGGACAAGCCGTCCTATGTTTGCCAATTCGTGAAGAAGAACTGGTAACCTTAGTGGTGGTGAGAGACACCAGAGTGCGGACTTTGGACATCGGCCTTAATCGGTTCGAGGATTACTGAACAGATTATCGTTACATCTTTATGTAGGTGTTCACACCAAATAATCGACAGCCAACCAACTTGACGTAGCTCCTCGGACTCACGACGCAGATGTATACGCCAAGTATTTTAGTCGGACTGTTAGCTAATTTACCCCCACGCACTCGGTTCCCGGCTAAATATCCGCAGATATTCGGACGTTCGATTTGCCATTGTTTTGGCACGCAAATCTGATTTTTCTTCATCTAGCCTTTACCATACTTTTTTAGCATCACATGCCATTCTTATAGATCTGCCGGCGAAAGAGCAACCACACAATTCCCGGACCAATCTCGATCTGGACCGACAGTACCAACAATCTTCTGTGGCAGATCATTTCACTTGCTGAAGACTTGAGATATATCCAGACGCTCTTGGCTTTGCATCTACGAAATCGAATGCTTTTGTCGAGAAGATTGATCAATTTTAAGTCAAATCCAAAAGATCCTCCAATAGTTCGAATGACTGGTTTCTAGGATTGAATTTGATCGTCTTTTCCTTGTTGCATTAGCCATAGATTTGGTCTCCACCCACCACAAGCCTCACTGCCAGGAGAATCCATAATCTTGAAGCCCCAGATCTTTGGAATCACAGAAACTTCACGTACTTTCGACTACCGTGGCTGAGAGATCACTCGTGACTGGACTATGGAGGCAAGAAATCAATATTGAATTTCACCATTCCGGTGTGCCAAGCTGAGTTGATTATGCACGAAGAGATTGTAGGACGAGAATTCTCAAATGATCAATCTGATTACAACATGACTGACTCGGAGCATTACTGATAATCTCTATCAAACCCTCCCAAAGCGCACTCTATCACCCCCATCAAGAATGCAAATCCAATCCTTCATCCTCAAGCGCCCCGCTCCCTCCGCTCCCCCGCCGCCATCCGACTCGCTCTCTCAAAAGCCCTTGCCCTATACAAACCATGCGCCATCACCACCGACGGAACCTGCCCCGTCCTCCTCCCCACAAAACTCCTCGGACAGAACTCCATCCGCCACGCATCCCCCTCATCCACCGTCGTCGCCTCCCCCATCATATCCTCAAACCGACACCTCAACACCCTCATCTCCCACTCCGTCGCCCTCACAGTCCCTCCATTCGACACCCGCGCAACCCTCACCACCACATCCTCAAACCCAGCCTCCGGCAACCTCTGCATCAAGCCCAGAAGCAGATAAAGCATGTCCTCATAATCAGCCCCCAACCCGCCCTCCCCATACCGTCCGACAAAGATAGTGAGCGCCGGTCTCGGGCCCCCGTCAAGAGGAACGACAAAACTCGGGCTCCCGTCATGAGGCCCGACAAAATGCCAAATCGGACAATCGAACTGGAACCACGGGATAGAAGGAGCCCCGATCATACTTAAGCGCGGACCCAATGTGGCTGCCATACAAGGCGGCAATATTTCCTGCAAGTGGAAGTGCAACTCGACGTTGCGGATCGCCGCCATGGTCTCGTGGCTGGGACTCCGGAAGTAAGAAGTGGGGTGGTTGAGAGCCCCATAGTAGATTCTGCTAGTTCCATCGGCGTCGGTGACGGGCGTCGGGTTCGAAGCTCTGTTGATTCTTTCCATCAGAGCTTCGTAGGAGAGATGCGGAGATTGTCGTGCTATAGTGCTGTTCACTAATTCCCTAAGAGCTTCGTCGGACACTTGCCGAGGTGGTGGCGTTGACATGATTGGTAAAGTGAGAGGACGGTTGAATTCGATTTTGTGGTTGGGAATGCTGTGATTTGGAGTATTCGCGATTGTAGTAGAAAGTTTTGAGAGTGAAGATGACTGTATGGTGATAGAAAAATTAAGGAGACGCAGAGTAACATTTATATGCAGGGAATTCAAAGGAACAAAGACATTCATCAAAAAGGTCGCCTTTGCTCTCTACGCATGAGGAAGAATACCATTCATGTCACCTTTGTAACTGCTTCTCTATTGTTCCAGGTCGCCTTTATACCTTTCAGCCAGATGAGCATGTCGTGCGTTGACGGAAACAAAGTCCATTGTCCGGCTCATTCAATTTGATGACTAAGATCTTTGCAGATACTGTCTAAACACCAAAGCACGTAGTACGAGGACATAATCACTCCTAAGATTAATCTACCTCCTACGATAGTCATTTCCCGCTCATCATCGTTTCCCTCCCCTTCTAGCCGCTCCTCCAACAACAATGACCGAAAAACATGCCCATAAGATGACTAATACAGCCTGATCAACAAATGTGGTGAATATCTTCAGTCATCCGTCATATCCACAGACCCTACATCTTCACTTCCTATCAAGATAACGCCACAAACACAGTAAAACAACGAACATGTATTGGAATTCAGCATCAGCCCTACAATAGCTTAGCATATAACATAAGTAGCAGTCAACATCCATAGAATAATAACAAGCCGTCAACAAAATTTTAACAGGTTATAAGCTCGGTTTAACGTAAATCGTTACTACGACGGCTTCCTTCGTAAGAATAATTATCCTTACGTCATATTAGATTAGCTAGAGAAGAGGTACTGATCAACGTTCGCTACGTTAATATATAAGTTATTATATACCTCTACGACAATCTTAGCGCGATTCTATTAATCTTTATAAATCTACCTCCGTTCTACGATACAATATCGACTCTAATATTATTAAAGATAGCGAGATTATAGGACTAAGAGTTAGGACTCCTACGAAATAATCGATTATAACACTGCTAATAGTAGTAATTACGGTGCTTAAAGGGCTAGAAAACAAGGGAGAAAAGAGAGTAAAGCGGAAGCGTATCAGATACGAAGAAATAGATACCCTCTCCAAGTTACTACCATTACGACAAGGCTCTAGGGGAGGACGGTTTAGAGAGCCTAGACATAAAGGAATAAACACCCTCTCGAAGTCTACGAAGGCAAACAAACAGTTACTCGATACACCCTACAACAAGCCACGTCAATACGTCTAAAAGCACTCTTCCCGATTTCCCTCTACGCAGAACGAACGATTCGAGCGGAGGTTTACGGGTTTAAGGAGGCTTCAAAGCAGGATATACAGGTAATAGATTTATAGAAGCTACAGCTATAGCCTTAGAGGGAGCAATATAGATCTTCGCTACAGAGGGAGTATTAGAATTCAGCATCAGCCCTACAATAGCTTGGCATATAACATAAGTAGCAGTCAACATCCATAGAATAACAACAAGCCGTCAACAAAATGTCAACAACATGAAGCCGCAAGGGGTTGCAACCTCAGCATTTCGCACTGCCCCGATTTCAGAAGAAGTGTTGCGACACCAGGTTACGAATACTTTGGTGCTTGACAAAAGGTATGATGTCCCTCTTCGATTTGGACTTTGCAACCCCTAGGTTATAGTAGATCAGAGTAAATCCTAGTAGTGTCCAAATGGTAGACCGAAAACGTAGCAAAGTGATCATGTACGTACGTACCCTCTCGGCTACATCAAAATTCCCTCTCGCCACCAATACTCGGTGCTTTTCTGCAGACTAGTTCTGTTGGAAGTCGTCCAAGGTCTTTATCCTTCTCTTCAGGAGTCCCTCCTCCCTCTTCGCACTCGCTTCTGCAATATTTTCATGCGCTCATTCCGAACAGGGAAGCTTTCGAATGTCAATGACAAACTTGACTGCATTTCAGAGATATTCGTGTTCGTATCAACCCTACAAGTGCCCACTCTAGCCGTATCAGGATATAAAAAGAGTAACAACCTATCAAAAAGGCACACATACATCACGTCCCCCACCTCAACTCAACCACTATTCCTCCTTACCCGGCGCTCCCCAATTTCCCACCCACGACCACCTCTCAATGCCAGCTACCGCCTCCCCCACATCTCGCAGATAAAACCAACCACAAGTTGTCCTCCTATACTTCACTCCACCCATCAACTCTTTCCACCATCATGTCCCTCCCTGGTTCCAACACAGTGTCTCCGCTCAAAAGCCCAAAAGAAGCCTGCCCCCTCCGCGAGCGCACCACCCACCCCCAACACCATCATCCCCTCAACAGACCACCCACACCGCTCGCTTCGAATCCCCCCATCCAACAAGCCCCAGCGTTGCCATGCAGTCAGCGCGCCGCATTCCACCCCCAAGCAACCGCACACGCCTACCTGATCCAACACACCTAGCTCTTTACCCCTCAACCCCAGCACTCCACCAGCAGCTCGCGCCA